>JAUJYP020000432.1:0-16166 GCA_030674075.2 Linum usitatissimum | reverse complement strand
GCTGCGCATGGTGCAGCCAGTCGTGCGCCTTGTCCTCGACCAGGCTGACATCCACTTTTGCCGCTAACCAGTCAGCCTGAGATGCCTTTCCGTTACCGTAGTCTTTTGCCAGCGACTGCACTTGAAGCGCGGCTTGCGAGGCCAATTGCTGCGTCAAAGCCAGACTTTGCTCGGATTCATAAACATCCAGCCAGGCCAGGGAAACCTCTCGGCGTATCGTTCGCCGGTCGTTGTCGAGCGCGGCGCGCTCCGTGTCGGCCTCGAGCCGCTTGCGCTCGCCTTTGAGCCGCCGCTTGTCGGCGCGGGGTAAGTCCTGACTCAACCCAATGGTGAACTCCGTAAAGTTGTCGCGGCGCACGCTAAACGCCTCGCTGGTGTCCACCGGGAGCTCTTTCAACCCAGTGGACAACTTAGGGTCAGGTAATTGAGCCGCGGCGACAGCCTGCCGTTCGTTGGCATCGATCAGCGCCTCGCGTCCGGTCAGGATGGGCTGATCGACCAGCGATAACTTCGCCGCCTCGTCCAAAGACAGCGGGGCCCCCGCGTCGCCCGTCGGCAGGTCCGCGCTGTGAGGCGGTGGGTCGGGTATCAAATCAAGCGACGCCGCCTGCGCCGAAAGGACGATCGGGATTGCCGCAAACCCGCTCAAAATCAAAACGCGCCGAATAGCCAGCATGGCATCTCGCTCCGCTGCGTGAGGACGCCCATCACGGGGCATCCTCATCAATCAAGCATGGATAGACCCGTCAGAAGCGGGTCACTCGTAAAACCGCAACGAAAGTTGAGGCTTAGAGGCGCAGGCGCCCCGTGCGTAGATACACGGGAGATAGGGCTGGAAACGTCGGGGTAGTGGACGAAACACCTACCCGGACAGAGGAGTCAGTTGTACTGAGAGTCGCAAGGTAGACGAGCGAAAACGGAGCGTCCGCCTGATGCTCTGGCTTACTTTGCGTGACATCGACGGCGGTCCCTAGGGCCGTCTGAGCCGCGACAACGCAGCAACTCTGACTGGCTGACGGAGAACCTATTTGATCGGACTGATTACCGACTTCGTGCGACCGAGTCGGGCAACATTCCTGCGTCGAGCTGCCTTGCGCGCAGCACGCGATAGCAGGTCCGCTGGCAACGAACAAGCCGACGCACAAAAGCGCCAAGGCCAGCATTCGATGTAAGTTTATGGCCATAGAATGGCCCATGCCGGCTCAGCCAGCGCGTTGCTGGATGGCGTCAGCGCAGTCTTCAGGTCGGTCAGTTGCGGTCGTGTGTGCACAGTATCAATGAGACCGGGGAAAGGCGTGGAAAATTGCCTGAATACCAGAGGCATCCTAGCCGGAATGGCTGGGCGCGCACAACCGGACGTCACAGGCCCTTACGAAACGGGTTCCGTAACCCGTGCGGGCGCTCGGGACCGGGGGTGCGTCACAGAATGGGGCACTTTGGATTTGTTCTCTCGGACACGAGCTACAAATGGCCACGCTCAGGAAGTCCCACAAGACCCGAGCATCTTCCCCAAGTCGATCGCATCCGCATGCGGGGGGCGACAGAAGCAGCGTACGAGGTCTATCTGCGCCACGACTCGCTTGCTTGAAGAGGGTCGCAGTCAATCTTTGCGAGGATTCCCATCAGTTCTTCCAGCATTCGATCAAACACATCGCCCCATTGTCCTCGATGTTTCTGCCGGAATAGTCGGATGCTCGGATACCACGGGCTATCGTCGCGACCCAGCATCCAACGCCAATAGGGAGCATGTTTCAGCGCAATCCAGGTCGGCCGACCGAGGGCGCCAGCCAAGTGGGCGATTGACGTATCACAGGTAATTATCAGATCCAAACTCTCCATCACGGCCGCAGTGTCGTGGAATGCGTTTGGACCCGCATCGAAGCTCGCACCGAGCACCTCCACTGCCATTCCGGCCGGCACCAGTCTCAGTTGCTCCGTTCCATGTCCTTTTTGGCAGCCGCACGTTAAATCGCGCACACGGCATGCCCCATGTGGCGTGCTGTGCAGAATGAATTCTGCCTATACCGGGAATGGACGACACGCTTCTCCAATCCTTCAGCATGCCCGCGGGCCCGAGCCCTTCGGTCGCTGGCCTGGAACTCATCCTCGATGCCGCGCAGGCAGCCGTTCTCCTCCATTGCTCCAAGGAGCACGTGGAAACCCTGGCACGGCGGGGCCAGATCCCGGGAGTCAAGTACGGACGCAGTTGGGTCTTCTTGGCCACTCAACTGCAACGGCAGATCGCCACGGACTGCGCGCGCAACCTGGAGCAGACGGTAGGCGGTGCAGCCGAGCCCTGCGTACGGCACGCGACCGTCACCCAGGAAAAGTCGCCGGCGCCTACGACAGCTGAGCCACGCGCAGTCCTCATGCAGAAGCGCCCCCGCCCCGGACGGCCCCGCAAGGACCTCGGCACCTGGGCACCATCGTGAACCGCGAAACTCAAGGACTTTCGGGAGGTGGCAATTGGAGGCTAGGGTCGGAATCGAACCGGCGTAGACGGCTTTGGCGGCGGGCGATATTCGAAATCGACATCTGGGCTTCAGCCTCGCCCTGTTCGAACACGCCCGTGAACATATCCAACTCTATCGGGCGTTGGTCGGCAGCCGCGGCGGCACCATCGCCCTGGGGACGATTCGAAAGATACTGTACGATCTGGTGCAAAATGAGCTCACCGCCACGGTTGAAAAGACTTCACTAGAAGTCATTCCGCGCGACCTGGTCGTCCAATATGTCGTGGGCGCCTACATGGCGGTGCTGACTTGGTGGCTGGACGGGGGAGCCAAGTTGTCGCCCCAGCGAATGGATGCGATGTTTCGGCGCATGGCAACCGAGGGCATCATGCCTGCAAATGTGTGAGATCGCAGTGCGATGGCACAAAGGGACCAAACGCATTTAGACGTACTGTAGCAGTCCTTGGCCTGCTGACCCCAACCGGGCATTCACGCCGCGAAGCAGTCCGTCGCGAGCCCTCACCGCATTCCTCCGATAAGCAGGCCGCCCGAGAGGGCACTTAAAAAAGTGCTGCGGACTGTTGAAACCTTAACCAGTCAGCCGTCTCTGTTTCAGATGCACCGTGCTGAGACCGCACGGGACACCCGCGCGTAACCCGTCGGGGCGATTCTGACTTCAGTGCGATATGCGACTCGCAGACGACAGAATAGATCCTGAGACGAGTTCATGGCGAGGCTAGAAATCACAATTCAACCGCGGTGACCACGTGGCTAGCAACACTTAGAAGAAAAGCAGTGTAGGTCCCGGCATTCAGGCAGATACCGGAGCCTCAGTACGGATTCTCCTGTGCTGGCCAACACCGCAGTCGAGGTGAACGACAGCGCGGCACTCAATCTGAGACTTGCGCCGGTCGAGAAGGTTCCTGAAATAGGGAGGGAATGACACATGGCACTGGGAGACGGAATCCGGCGAAATATCAAAACTGTCGATCCAGCGGAGCGCGTCATGCTGCGCGATGCCATCAAGTGAGGCTCGCTGTATGGGTCGAAAAGCAATCATGGGAGGCGCCCGGCCAAAGGGTTTTCGTCGGATTCAGTTTGATTTCGTGATCGACGGCGTACTCCACCGCCTGCCCTACGCATGTGCGCTCACCAGCCAGCAGGCCATCGTGAAGGACGCCGTGCCACCCTGGATGTACGGCTCGAACGCCGCATGTACTACGCTGACGGTGCGCTCGCGCGTCGCCTCATCCACGTCTCGCAGGGCGAGGCCCACGGGCCCGAGCTTCGTGACATAGGTCAGCAGATCTTGCTCCGCAATGTTCCCGGTGACGTCGATCGGACGAACGTCAGTATTTTTCCAGCCGCTCGCATTCAGGATTCCCCGCACTCGGCCTCCGTCTGCGAACGCAAACTGACCCGGTGCACCAGCCTCGGGCCTCGACAGATTCGGCAGCAACGGCTCGGCCGCGCGCGCAGCAGTCGTCATGAAGGGATTCTCCCGCGGGGCTCCGCCACGCCACGAACGCAAGCTTTGCGTCCGATCGTGCCGCGCGCCTGATATTGACGAACGCTGCCTCTGGATCATCGAAGAACATCACGCCGAATCGTGACATCACGCAGTCGAAGCGGCCCGGCTCGAAGGCGTAGGTCTGTGCGTCCGCCTGCAAGAACGCCGCAGCGCCGAGTTTTTCGGTGATCGCGCGCTCCTTCGCAACCTTGAGCAGCGGTTCGGAAATGTCCACTCCGACGCAGAGGCCCATTGGGCCAAGGTGCCGTGCCATCGAGATCGTCGTCGCACCCGCGCCGCAGCCGACGTCGAGCACACGGCCGCCTTCGCCAGGGAGAGTCTCCTTGATGAGCAACGTCTCGAACGGCGCAAGCACGCGATCAAGCACATCCTGCATTTCCACCCAACCGCTGCTTGAGGATCCATTCCACAGCGCGGCTTGGTCACGATTCACCTGTTGGGCTTCGGACATCTGACTGCTCCCGCTTGCGTCCGGCATTGGGTCAACGCACTCTACAAGTTCAAGTCGACTTGAGGTCAAGTGTGAAGCTCCTGGATATTGCAGTGGTGGCCCAGCGCGCGGGCGTGCCCGCCTCGACGCTGCGGTTCTATGAAGAGAAGGGACTCATCGCGTCGGCAGGACGGCGCGGCATGCGGCGCCTCTTCGACTCGAGAGTCCTGGAACGCCTTGCGGTCATCGCGCTCGGCCGTGCAGCAGGGTTCTCGCTAGAGGAAATCGCACAATGCCTTTTGCCCGGCGGCGGGTTTCGAATCGAGCGCGCGCGATTGACCGCCAAGGCCAGGGAGCTGGATCGCACAATCCAGCGGCTGACGGCGATTCGCGATGATCTGCGTCATGCGGCGGCATGTCCTGCGCCGACCCACATGGAGTGTCCGAACTTCCAGCGCTTCGTTCAGCTCGCCGGTGCCGGTCGTTCTGACCCGAATGCGAGAAAACTCCCGCGACCATCCGTTGGTCGAGGCGATAGTCACTGGACGGCATCTGCAGCTCAGCCTGAACTCAAACGCCGCAGACGCAGGGTCTAGATCCAGTGGATCACGGTCGTGGGGGATTAGGCGTTCGTGACCGCCGCCAGCGCCGCCTTGTTGGTGCTGTTCGTGCTCACGACGCTGTCGATGTATAAGCCGCGGGGCATGACCGGGTACGGGTGGCGTAGGCAGCGCGAGCAGCGTGCGCCGTCGCAGCCGTAGATCCAGCGACTTGCGCACGCCGAAGCCCCATCTCACACACACATACACCGGACGTGCCGGCGTCCTCTCGCAGAGTGGGCCGGCGACGATTCGCGATGATCTGTCTTGCCGCGTTGGCCTACAGTCTCAGGTTTCGTGCCCATAACGATAAATGCAGGCACCGGTTCCAGAGCGTGCAGCGGCCGTCCACGGGCCAGATCTGGCGGCCGAAGCTTGCGACGCTGTGCGCTACCCCGACCGCCAGCGGCGGGAATCCTACTCTAGTGGCCTCCCTCCTTCGCCATGTTGCGATGCTCCGCGGCGAGCGCATGTTCCTCCTGCGCAGCAGCCTTTAGACTCGCCGCCACGCTATCGCAGTGCTTGGCCTGCGCGGCTTGCCAAGGCTTTCCGCCGGGTTGACCGTACGTCTCCCCGAGATTCTTGTGCATCGCTGCCATCTTCTCCATGCTGACGGCTTGCGCTTCATACGCCTTGGCGATGGCCTCGTGCTCCGCGGGGGTCTTCGCGGCTTCGATCTTCGCCGGATCGAGCGCCTTGCTATCTCCTGCCCATGCGCCGCCTGATAGCGCCAACACGGCGAGGCCAGCGCTCAACAGACTGACTAACGGTTTCATACTCATTCTCCTATGAAGTGACATGTGACTCAGGTAATTGCCATCCGCACTCGTGCGGTGTTAGGTGAGCGCAATGACCCCCTCATCGCCCTCTTCAGGTTAAACAAACGCGGTCGGGAAACAATTGCGGAGTATGTGTATTTAAGACACGTTTCCACGGATGACTTCCCCGCCCGAGCGGATGTGCCGAACTTCGCTCCACCATTTCCATAGCACGTAAATGGCCGGATAGATCAAGAGCGACAGGATGAAACTCGTGACGATTCCGCCGACCATCGGGGCGGCGATTCGCTTCATCACGTCCGAACCGGTTCCGCTGGACCACATGATGGGCAACAGACCCATCAGGATCGCGAGAACCGTCATCATCTTGGGTCGCACGCGCTGAACGGCGCCCTCGATGACCGCGCCCTCCAGATCGGCGATGCCGTGAATCCGGCCTTCCCCTTTCCAGCGGTCGTAAGCGATGTCCAGGTATAGAAGCATCACCAGCCCGGTCTCCGCGTCCACGCCGGCTAAGGCGATGATGCCGACCCAGACAGCTACGCTCAGGTGATAGCCCAGCAACCACAACAGCAGGAACGCGCCCACGAGCGAAAACGGCACGGCGGTCACCACAATCAGAACTTTGACCAGCGACCGGGTGTTGAGATAGAGCAGCACGAAGATAACGGCCAGCGTGATGGGAATGACGTACATCAGTCGCCGCCCCGCCCGCTGCATGCCTTCGAATGACCCACTCCATTCCAACCCGTAGCCGGCGGGCAGTGGGACCATCTGACCGACTGCTTTGCGTGCATCGTTCATGTAGCCGCCGGTGTCTCTGCCGGCCACATCCACGTAGACGTAGCCCACCAGTTGCGCCGCTTCGCTCTTGATCATGCCCGGGCCGTTCACGAACCGAAGCTCAGCCAGTTCTTCCAACGGCACCTGGACGCCGGTCGGCGTGGCGACCAGCACCCGCCGCAGCTGTTCCAGGTCATCCCGCAACTCGCGGCCGTATCGAACATTCACGGGGTAGCGCTGACGGCCCTCGATGGTTTGCGTGAGATTGGCCCCGCCCACCGCCGCCTGAATGACCTCCTGCACGTCCATCACTGCCAGTCCGTAGCGGGCGATGGCTTCGCGATTGATGTCGAAATCCAGGTAATACCCTTCACTCACGCGTTCGGCGAAAGCACTGCGTGTACCGCGCACGGTGCCTACCGCCGATTCCACCTGCGACAGGATACGTCCTATTCCCGCCAGGTCCGGCCCAAACACCTTCACACCCACCGGGGTCCGAATGCCGGTGGACAGCATGTCGATCCGCGCCTTGATGGGCATCGTCCAACTGTTCGAGAAGCCCACCATCTTAGTATTCAGTTCCCGGTTCATCGCGTCGATCAGCTTGTCGGGAGTCATGCCCCGGCGCCATTGATCCGGGGATTTGAGGTTGATGATCGTCTCAACCATTTCCAACGGCGCCGGATCGGTAGCGCTCTCTGCCCGCCCCGCCTTGGCGAAGACGGCCGCGACTTCCGGGAATTTCATCAGGATCTTGTCCTGCTCCTGAATGGTCTGCTTCATCGTCTGAATCGACGCGCCCGGCAGGGTCGCGGGCATGAACAGCAGCGTTTCTTCCCACAACGGCGGCATGAACTCGCTGCCAAGGCTCATGTAGACCGGAACGATGGCGGCGATGGCGAGGAGCCCGACGGCCACCGTGACGTAACGCCATTTCAATGCGAGTTGGGCCACCGGACGGTAGATCCAGATCAGAAAACGGTTGACTGGATTCTTGTCCTCGGAGGATAGCTTGCCGCGAATCAGCAGCATCATGAGAAACGGCGTGACGGTGAGGGACAGGAGTGCCGCAAAGAACATGCTGAAGGACTTGGTGTAGGCGAGCGGCTTGAACAGCCGGCCCTCCTGGTCCTGAAGGGCAAATACCGGCAGGAAGCTGATCGTGATGATCAGGAGTGAGAAGAACAACGAGGGTCCCACCTCCCGGGCGGCGTCGATTATAACGTCCAGACGCGGGCGCTGGAGTTCGGGAGCCTTCGCCTGCTCACGTTCGAGGTGTTTGTGGGCGTTCTCGATCATCACGATCGCCGCGTCCACCATAGCCCCGATAGCGATGGCGATGCCACCCAGGCTCATGATGTTGCTGCTCAGCCCGATCCAGCGCATCGCCACCATCGCCACCAGGATCGCAAGTGGCAGCGTGATCACAGCGACCAACGCGCTGCGGACGTGGAACAGAAATATCAGGCAGACCAAGCTGACGATGACACTCTCTTCAACGAGCTTGCCGCTCAGCGTTTCTACTGCGTGCTTGATGAGCATCGAGCGGTCGTATATGACGACCAGCTCAACGCCTTTTGGGAGCGACGGCTGAACTTTCTCTTTGATGGTCTGCTTGACGCGATCCAACACGTCATAGACGCTTTCGCCGAAGCGAACTATGACGATGCCACCGGCGGCATCACCCAGACCGTTGTAGTCCACTACGCCGCGGCGAATGTCTGGGCCGATCTGTACAACGCCGACGTCGCGCACCAGAATGGGCGTGCCGTCGGGCTGCGCCCCCAATGCGACGGTCTCGATGTCGGCCGGTTTCTGAAAGTAGCCCCTGCCCCGCACCATGTACTCTCTGCCGGTGAACTCCAGTACCCGGCCGCCCACTTCCTGATTGCTCCGGCGGACCTGCTCGACGACCTTGTTGATCGGGATCTTGTAGGCAAGCAATTTGTCGGGGTCGATCGTGACCTGGTATTGCTTGACGAAGCCACCCACGGAAGCCACTTCCGCAACGCCGGCAACAGAGCGGATCTGATACTGCACCTGCCAATCCTGCAGGCTGCGAAGCTCCGCCAGCGAGCGGGTCCCGGTCTTGTCAATCAGTGCGTATTCCAACGCCCAGCCGACGCCCGTGGCATCGGGACCCAACTGCGGCGCGACACCCTCCGGCAGCTTCCCGGCCATGCCGCTCAGGTATTCCAACACCCGGCTGCGTGCCCAATACAAGTCCGTACCATCTTCGAAGATGACGTACACGAGCGACGAGCCGTAGAAACTGCTGGCCCGCACCGCCTTGACCTTGGGCGCGGAGAGTAGCTGGGTGACGATCGGATAGGTGACCTGATCCTCGATGATATTGGGGCTGCGGTCTTCCCAGTCGGTCGAGACGATCACCTGCACGTCGGAGAGGTCGGGAATCGCATCCAGGGGCGTGTTGTACACGGCCCATAACCCGGCGCCGACGATGGCAACGATCAGCAGCAGGATCAAGAACGCGTTGCGGGCGCTGAATTCGATGATGCGGCCAATCATCGTGGCTTCTTGCCGTTGCCCGTGTTGCTACCACCCATCCCTGCCATGCCCGCCATACTCGAGCCACCGGCCTGCAATCTGCTTTCGGAATCGATGAGGAAGTTGGCGGAGACCACTACCTCATCTCCGGCTTTCAGCCCGTCGAGAACCTGGAAGCGATCCTCGAATCGCAACGGGCTGATCTTGACTTGCACCGGCACGAAGTGATCGGCGGAGACGGCCCGAAACGCGATGTCTCGCTCCCCGGTACGGATGACCGCGGAAGTCGGAACGGTGAGTCCGGTCCCCATCGCGTGCGTCATCGAGATATGACAGAACATGCCCGGCCTGAGCTGGCCATCGGAGTTGGGTAGCTCTACGCGCACTTGCACCGAACGGGTCATCTCGTCGGCCACCGGATCTACGAACACGACCTTGCCCGGAAACTGCCGCGTCGCCAGGGACGGCAGCGTCACCGTCACCGGCATTCCGATCTCGATGTGCGGCAATTCGTACTCGAAGACCCGGGCCTGCACCCACACGGTTGACAGGTCGGCGACCACGTACAGTTCACCTTGGGGCATGACGTACTGCCCTTCAAACACCTTCTTCTCCAAAACCGTGCCGGAAATCGGACTGCTCATGGTCAGTGACTCTGCGGTTTGCCGGTCTTCTCCAACCGCTCGATGGTCGCTTCCGGCACATCCCAGAGTTGTAGTCGGCGCCGTGCGCTCTCCACCACGATTCGCCGATCCGCGGTGCCGTCGGGATTGGACGCGACGGTTTGCAATGCAGACAGAAATTCAGATTGCGCGGTGAAGAACGCCGGGCTGTAAATCGACAGCATCGGATCGCCGGCCTTCACCTTCTGGCCGGTGTAGGAGACGAACAGCTTTTGGGCCCATCCTTCCGTCTTCAGGTGAATATGGGCGATCTTGGTTTCATTTGGACGAATGATTCCGACGGTGCGAATATTCATCGTGAGCGGCGTCTGTTGCACCGTTCCCAGCGCGACGCCAATGCGCTGTTGGACTTCGGGGGCGACCGTAATTTCGGCGTATCCCGACGGCGGTGCCGGCCCGGTCGCACCGGGAGGCTTGGACGTCGTCGGCATTTCCATGCCGGGCATCGCCCCAGGCGGCGCCGACCCGGTCGCTCCGGGAGGCTTGGATGTCGTCGGCATTTCCATGGCAGGCATTGCCGCAGGCGCTGGCGAACGGTCTTGACCGCGAACAAAGTGAAACGCGGTCGAGATCAGCAGCACGGCCAACGCCCATCCGCCCAGCCATGTGTATCGCTTCGTTGACATGGGAATCCTCATCGTGTCACTCGACCATCGCTCCGGAAAGGACTGGGGATTTCCGTCCCCGCGGTCGTCGGTTGACCGAGCGTCTCGATATCAACACCCGCGAGCGCCTCGAGGCTCCGCCAGCCGCTTCTCGCGTTCAATCTGTACTTCGGCGACCATCGCACGGACCGCAACGTAGGTGCGTTCGCTGTCGATCAAGTCTGCGAAGGTTACAGCCCCGGCTGCGTAGGCTTGCCGGGAACTGCTGAGCAATTGCTGTACGGCGGGCACGACACGCGCTCGGTAGAGCTCCGTTTGTCGTTCCGCATTGCGCATGAAATACAGGTTGGCCACAAAACTTGCAGCCCGGTCCTGTTTGAATTGCCGGGACATGGCTTCCGAAGATCGCTCCATGGCTTGTGATTCAGCGATCACCGCGCGGATCCTCGGCAACGTCGTCGGCAACATCACCATTGCCCCGAGGAACTGCGAAAGGCTGCCGGTGAAACCCGCGGAAGGGTTGATATCCGGCAGGTAGGCCAATCTCGCCACTTCGATGGCATCCTTTCGCCCCACCACCTGCCGAGCAAGACCGGCCAGCTCAGGGTTCTGATCGACAGCCACGGCGATGAGCCCGGCATCATCGGCGAGGACAGGACGCGGCGCCGGCAGGCTCTGCGGAAGCTCCAGTGCTGCCCCGGGTTCGCGGCCGATCATCCCATTCAGCATGGCTCGCATCGAGCTGACTTCGGATTCCATGTTGGACAGGTCATTTTGTGCCAACTGCGACTCAGTCAGGGCCTTCAGCAAATCCTGTTGTGAGCCGCCAGTGCGAACGCGATTGGAGGCCGAAGTCACCCCGAGCTGCAGAAGATTCAAGTTGTCGCGCTGGATGCGGACTCTCTCCTCGGCCAGCGCCAGGTCCAGGTAGGCGGACAGGACCTTGCGCTGGAGCTCGAATTTGACGGCGCGAAATCTTTCCGCTGCCTCCTTGGCCGCCTCCAGCGCTACCTTTCCCGCCGCCCGTGACTTGATCGGCAGCGACAGGTTCATGGCCGGATCGAAACCGGCGGTCACGGTCGTGCGGTTCCACGCCTTGATGTTTTCGGACGAGAACATGTAGCTGAAGCTGAGGGCGACATTGGTGTTGGGCCACACTGCAGCCTGATCAACTCGAGTGAGCGCCGCCTTCCACTCGAAATAGGCCGACTCCAGTTCGCCATTGAGGAGGAATGCCCGACTCAAAACGTCGCGCCACTGCGCCGGCATGGGCAACGCGGGCAACTGGCGGGTGTCGATCGGCGGTTCGAAAGAAGGCGCAGCCCGACCGAGCCGGGCCTGTTCATCGGTTGTGCCGCGTGGAGTCAGGACACAACCGCCCAACGCCGCCCCTATCGTTATGCTCAGCGCTAGAATTGCCGCGCCGAACGCCCTGGCTGTGTTGTGCTCGCGGTTCCCGAGCACAGCGTCGCGACGCTTCACTGCCGTCCGTCCCAGACTGCCAGCAGATGGCCCTCAATCAGATCCCGCCATAACGATCCGACGGTGGCGACATGCGTCCGCGCGATCTCGGCGATGCGCGGGCGCATGTCGCTGAAGTCACCGGAATCAGCGAAGCGTATCTTGATGTCAACCAGCGCGGATCATCGATCGGGCGCCCAATCTGGCTGAGCAAGTAGCAATCGGCTTGCTCTATCAAGTCCGACTCCGCCACGATCGCCCGTGCAATTCGGTTGGCCAGCACGTTATAGAGTTTGCCAACGTGGCTAACGGGGTTCTTGCCCGCTGCAGCCTCCAGGCTCATCGGGCGGTACGGTGTAATCAGGCCGTTGACTCTGTTTCCCCTGCCAACTTGGCCGTCGTCACCCGCTTCAGCACACAGACCGGTCACGGTGAGATACACACTGTTCTGCGTTTCGCCGTCAGCTGTATTCACCTCGACCCGAACTTCGGTCTGCGCCGCCTGGCTTGCCGCACGAGACACGATGGCGCAAATGTCTGCCTTCTTCTTCTGATAGTCGACAAGACTCACGACGTGCCGCCCCACCAGCGCACACGCGACAGTCAGGCTCAACCGCGAACCGTGTCGCGCGCCCATGACTTTGACATCCTCGCCGATCCACGGATGGCTCGCCTTGACGGACTGAGCGCTCAAGGCTTGCTCTGCAGCGTAGACGGTTTTCTCGAGGGCATCGAAGGGTGCGTAACCCGCTCCAAACGAGGTGTCATTTGCCAGTGCAACTCCGGTCTTCCCGCGACCCAGACAGAGCATCGCGAGTTCGGCCGACGTGGGACGAATGCGTGGGTGAATCTTTACATCGCGATCCACATCGAGATAGCGAAGATTCGCCTTCAACCACGCCCGGCTCGACTCAATGGCAATCTCGTCAATTGGGATTTTGGCGTCGCGATACTGCCCGGTCGCGCGGCCGGCAAGGTAGATCTCGATAGGCTCAAGAACTTCGCCACCCCCGAACTGAGGACGCGCAGCCCCGCCGCACAGCAGGGCTTTGTCGACATTGTGGTGGAGGATCGAGCCGAAACGCTCCAGATAGAAACGCGACAGTGCGATGCTCAAGTGCTCGGCCAGCGCATCGCAGATCGTGTCGGGGTGTCCCAGCCCCTTACGCTCAACGATCTCGAGCGGCAATTGACCCGGCAAAGAGGTTTCGAGGTGTTCAATCGCGAGTTCCATGTTGCCGTCACTCACATTGCCAGCGTGGCGTCCCGATCGCGCACGCTGGAGCCACGTAACCCATGACGAAAAACATTCCAGGTTGAGTTGCGCGCTGCGGCCAATATTGGCAGGCGACCGTCTCAAAACTATCTCGAAATGTGAATGCCAACCACCCAACAGATGCGCGCACCCTGACAATGGCATTTTTGAGGGCCACGCGGGATAGGTATTTGTGCGCAGTTCGTGGGGGTGCTCGCACTCTATCTCGACTTCCGCAATCTGTTCCTGATGTTGATGCAGCTCGTGGGCGGCCGCCGCCGATAAGCGGCGGCGTGTCGTCGCGGGTGTCGCCCGTCCGCGGTCCAACACAACGCGTTGCGCACGGCGTGCTCGAGCTTCTCTTAGAGCGAAGCGGCGTCATCCGCCACCGAGTGATTCCCGCTGCTCCCCGGCCGGCGTGAGGCTTTGCCGAAAGTACCCCGCGCGACTGACGAACGTTACCGCAACCAGCGGAATGCCGAGATCGGCCGCCGAACGCACCGTGTCGCCCGCGAGCACACCCAGACCGCCGCTGTAGGTGGGGATGTCCGGCTCGAGCGCGATTTCCATTGAGAAATAGGCAATGCGCGCTTCCCGGGTAAACTGCCAGATCGCATCGTGGTAGTCATTTTCTGCGTCTCCACTGGATCACGCCGCCGAGCGAAGTCAACGCCAGTCGCGCGTCGTTGAGCTCACCCGGCCATTTCTCTCCTGGAGACACATCTCTGAAAACGTCCACTTCTCCAGCCATTTCAGATGGAAGGCGAATTGCGCGCCCCTAACCTACCGCCGCGCCGCGCCGCGGTAGGTCACGTGACGCCTCCCGACCCGCGCCAACGGCCGCAGCGGTGGGGAGTACGAAGAAGAAAGTCGTGCCGTCGGCCGCCGCGCTCACGAAGTCGATGAAACCTCCGTGGAGCTCGAGGATGGCGCGTGCGATCGACAACCCAAGCCCAGCGTAACCAGACTCCGAGGAGCGGCTCTTGTCGCCCCGGTAGAACCGATCGAACACACGGTCGCGCTCACCCTCGGGAATGCCTGATCCCGTATCATGCAACGGCAACGCGCACAGTCTGCGATCCCGGCGTGAGGCTTACCGTCACCCGACCACCGGCTCGCGCATGACGCACGGCATTTTCGAGCAGGTTGTCGAACACCTGCTCGATGAGCGCTATGTCGCCGACCACGAGCGGCACATTCTGTGGTGGAGGCTCGAAGGTCAGCGTGACGCCACGACGAGGGGATCGAGAGAATTTCAAAACGATGTCTTGCGCGAGCTCGGCGAGTTGAAAGGGCTCGGGTGAAAACGTCATCTGCTTTGCATCGAGTTTGGCGAGCTCCAACAGCTGGTCCACCATCCGGACGAGCCGCCGGCACTGTTGAAGCGCAACCCCCAGATACGTGCGCCGCACGTCGGCTGAAAGGTCGTCCTTCATTGCCAACGTTTCCAGGTGCGCCTGACAAGTGGTCAGCGGCGTGCGCAGATCGTGCGACACGTTCGCCAGGAGCTCACGTCGCAGGTCATCGGTTTTGTGCAGCTCCTGCATCTGCTCGCGAATTCGCTCGGTGAGCTGCACAAACAGGCGCCTCAAGCGCTCGATCTCGTCATCCGGCCCCCGGGCGTCGTTGGATTCCAGCGCTGGCAACGCGACGACTCGGCCGTCTCGAAATCCCTCGATGTCCTGCTGCAAGACTCCAAGGCGGCGAGTCAGAATGCGCAGGAACAGGATGCTGCCGCCGACCGCCAACAGGGTCGCGGCGAGAATGACACCCCCATTCTCGCCGATCGCGTACGTCTCCTTGAGCCCATCGGCCGTCGGACCTTCGTCGCGGCGATTCAGCACCACATACAGGTACGCCGCCGTGCTCGCCCCCCGGAATCGACAGCCGCGCGACCGAGAAGGCGTCGCGGTGCCGCACGTCCGTCGGATCATCGCCGAGCAAAGGAAACGCCGCGTGCCCGCTGAGAAACCGGGTAATGGGGGCGAGATCGACGTGTGTGCGTGCGATCCGCGCGGCCGTAGCGGAGGCGGCTCGGATGTTACCCCGCGCATCCAGCACGTAGACGTCGACGTTCGGATTGATCTTGCTGAATCGTTGCAGCGCGTCCGTTAACTTTCCCGCAGTCACCGGCGGATCGGACACCAACAGGTTGTCGTCGACATACTGTTGAGCCAGATTGCGGTTGACCATCTGATCGAATTCGAGGTGGTACCGCTCGTGCGACACCCGCATCATGAAGATCAGGATGCCCGCCATCAGCGCGCCGAAGCCCAGGAACAGCAGCAGGAGCTTTGCGAACAACGTCCTGGGCACGATCACGGTGGAAGGGCCTCGGGTGCGAATTTGTAACCCACTCCCCAGACCGTCTGCAGCAGATCAGGATTGGCCGCGTCGCGCTCGATTTTCGCGCGCAGCCGGTTGATGTGGCAATTGATCGCATGCTCGTAACCTTCGTGGCTGTAGCCCCAGACGGCATCGAGAAGCTGCCCGCGTGAGTAGACACGCCCCGGATTCTGCGCAAGGTACAACAGCAGATCGAACTCCTTGTGCGTCAGCGCAATCGGTTGCCCCCGCACCTGGACTTCGCGCGTGCGGGCATCGATGGAGAGGACTTCGCCGAAGCGCAACGGCCCCCGGGAATCCCGCGCCTGCTCAGACAGCGCATCGACGCGGCGAAAGATTGCTTTGATGCGGGCAATCAGCTCAGCCACGCTGAAGGGTTTCGTCAGATAGTCATCCGCCCCCATCTCGAGCCCGAGTACCTTGTCCACCTCCGTCGCCCGCGCGGTAAGCATGAGCACTGGGGTATACACACGCCCGGCCCTCAGGCGACGACAGACTTCCAGGCCGTCCATGCCCGGCAGCATGATATCGAGCAGGATGAGATCGAACGGTTTCGATTCCGCGATCGTCAGTCCCGTATCCCCTGCGAAAGCCAACTGCACGGTGCAGGAGAGATCCTCCAGGTGGCGCTTGAGGATCTTGGCGAGCTCCTGCTCGTCTTCAATGATCAGTACATTGCGGCTCATGGGGGTGCTGTCCGGCGTGCTTGAACTGCTAGCCCGATGATACCGCC
>JAUJYP020000431.1:155000-160759 GCA_030674075.2 Linum usitatissimum | reverse complement strand
GATGAGGTTTTCTGCTTTTTTCTTCAATGGAGAAAAAGTGATAAGGTGAGCAACCAAGTTATATAAGTCTCTTTTATTGAAAGCCAGCTACCTCTTTTTGGGATTGAGTCAAAGTGGAAGTTGGAGGGGTTTTAGGTTGAGATAAAGTTCTAGCCCCCTACAGTTGGAGTCTTTCTGTCTTTGACTTCTTCCCCTTTATTTTAGCCTTCGCCTTCACCTCTTAGAATAGGGATGTTACCCTGTTAATAAGGTAAGTCTTTCTTGTTGCAGAAGCAGTTTCGGGGTCATATTCATATAATCAGTCTCCCACTATTGCCCTTCCTGCTAGTGCTATGCCCCCTTTTTACAGTGTATTATTACTTTCTAGGCCCAGTAGAAGGATAACTAGGGGGTTCCATATAGTAGTTATAGTTGTCCACCTTGTACCAGTGCTCGACCCCCGAAAAATTCACTCGACTTTACACAAAAGCACGTGATAGGGAAAGCCTGTGTATTTGAAGGCAGTTCAATCAAGTTCTTTTGCGCATATTACTTATTTTCCATACTATTCTGAATTAGCATATTCCGAATAGGTTTGTAACCGTCTACTTCAAGTGAATCAAAGCAGACATTGAAAGAAAGGGCAAAAGAGGAAGAACATAGTTTTCGTATTGATTTTCTATACCCTCGTGCTAACAACGTGCTAACGATTCCTTCAGTTAAGGATTATCAGTAGAAAGACTAACTCTACCTTGTAGACCGTGGATAGTGGATACTAGTCCTAAGATGTCTATCGTGTTGAAGGCGTGGACATGTTGGAGTAGGGCTTTTCTAGAGGCTAAGGCAGATAAGAGGGCTTGGAACAGTACTTCCAATATAGAGTACTCTTACTTTGTCTAAGAGTTATAAAAGTTATTATTATCATACCAGTTCTCACGTTGTTAATAAGTCTCATAGCAGTCAAAAAAGAGGGCTTAATAGATAGAGTGTCTAAGTCTGGAGTAACGGTAAGACCCTCTAGGGCGGCTATTCTTGCTATAAGGTTCCATAGGAAGATACCATTGTATGTTTTCCCATCCTTGCCCTACTCTAACCTGATATCACTTTCTACCATGGGTAAGTTCGCATACTCATAACTTGGTGACATACTCCTTTCCTTTTGGCATGTGGGTAAGTCGTAAATAGCCCTTTATAATATGCTTTCTTTCTCAGGATCCTCTTTCTGCTAATGCTACTGGGGATGCCCTTGGTGGATTCGCACTTCTCTTGGTGGAAGGAAGAAGGGCTACTAGAAGCCGTCAAGGAAAAGAAATCCGGACTGGAGAACGAAGTGACTTACGGGAAAAAATAAAGCGAGGGAAGGAATAGCACAACTGGGTTTCAGGCTGTGAAGAAGCCCTTGGCCCCAATTGGTCTAAGACTCACCAACATCTTACGATGAGACATCGGGCGACCCGGCAACAGTCAATAAATTGGTGAACCTATGAGAGACGCTTCTAATTCTTTTCTTTCTCCTGACACTCACTATCCTACCCGATCCTGCTAACAGGAAATTGTTTGAAATAAGGGGGAACTTAGGCTGTTGTTGAATCAACTTAGAATGCAACCGGTACCCACGTCGCCACTAAAGCACTCGTAGCATACGTTCCATCCACATCCGGCCAGTTGAAGATCGATAAAATGTTCTTCAAAGCTTGCTAATAACCAAAAAAGAATTGGACTAGTGTAAGGGAGTTCCTTTTCAAGCTAGCATTTTAGACCAATGCAATCTATCAGGCAAAGAAAAATGATTATTGATCAAGGCGGGAAGTCTTATTTCCCAAGAAGTAAGTCAGGAAAAAGGGCGGAGTATGGCTTTCGAGGACTACTGTAATATGCGTTCTTTGCAGTATTACTATAATGGGCTTCTAGAGAACTACTCTAATCTGATTTTTCTCCGGCAGTAGTTATTGAGCAGTTTTCTTTCTCAAGGCAATGAGCAAGTGGATTGAATCCAGCAGTTTTCTATAAGGGGTGCTTGCCGATCCATAAGCAGGCCTAAGGAGTGCCATATTATCCAGTTCCATTGGTTCTGACTTCCGATCGCTTTGAGTTTGAGTTTTCTTAGATGGCGGTCCAGGCGCAATAGAAAGCTAGCCTCTTTTCCAGAAGTGCTAAAGTTGCTTTTTTCTTAGGAGAATTCTTCAGTGACTGCCCGAGTCTAATATATCCTACTCCCCTGCGGGTTCTGGAATAACTTATAGGATACCTTTTTAGGTGGCTTTCGCACCTGTCGCATACTCGCGTCTACCTTCCCCTTAGGAAAGGGGGGTTAGATATCAGTGAGTGCTTTTCGTACCAGTGGGTAGTTATTCTGTGTAAAAGAACACAGTTGAGAACAAAGAGTTTGAGCATCCCCCTGGTAGCCCGACCACTTCACAAGCAGGCAGGGAAGTCGCCTTCTTATCATCTGGCCTCTCCTCCGAATTATCCTTTTTTCTTACCATCTGGTTTCTCCGAGTCAGCGAGATAAATCTCCCTCATACCACCCGAGCTCCCCACCGTCACATGTTGAATCTTCAGGGGCAAGGGGTGTTGGTGATATCTCCTACTCCCGCAGGCTTGATGAGTGAGATGTTGGCCTAGAAGGCTCCTGCTGCACCCTCTAGTGCTGGCTCTGCAGACAACGTAGCCAGGGAACGGATTGCTATGGCGACTGAAGGTCAAGCTAGGGTTTCTCCACTTTCAGGGGCAGGACATTGACGAGCCCCAAGTGTGAGTCATCAAGAGCCTACAGTGTCAAGCCGAGCGGAAATGCCAGCGGCGTCGATTGCTTTGGTACGACGTCAGCAACAAAGAATGGCCAATTTCTCACTGCAGTGCTTCATGGAGTCAATTGGAGAGACGTCTTCGAGGGAGATGTGGAAATTTGAATTCTTTCTGGATTCGGTACTGGATGCTGCTCACAAAGCGGAATTTGATACAACAGCTTTTGTCCAGGCCGTTTGTATCATATTCGATTCGATACGTTTTCCTCCTGCCTTCGTGGGCTGGCCTACCCCAACACCTGTCCACCCCTGTGGTCCTTTTGCCCACACATCCCTGCTTTTTCCACCCCCCCACCCCAGCGATTCACTCCGCAGAGGTCCCCTACCCCACTAATGGCCCAATAAGGGATTTAGTAACCTGGATGGGAGATACCAATATTAATGAAAGTTGATCCGCCGGCATTGGTCGGAGGGGCATGCATACCTAGCAGTCCTATCCGTCATCGATTTGTCCGAAAGCCCATGGAATTCCTTACCCTAACGGGTAAGATATGTTCTATCCTTTCCATTTGTGGAAGTTCATCATTCTGAAGCAAACTTTGTAAAAATCTAATCGTCGTTCCGGTAAATGGTATACAGTACAATCCCTGCCTGCCTTCGTCCACTCAGTAAGAGTGTTCTAAAATCCCAAGTCAGGTGTGACTCATCAAATACCACCGCACAGGAAAAGCTACTAGTAGATCCTATTCCTTTCCTCAATGAGTGTATCATTGGAGGGTAACAATGCCTTGTTTAAAGACCGAAGGGACTAGAACAAACAAACAGTTACTCATAGTAGTAGCCACTGCTTGTTTGAGCTGACTTGCTTATCTTGTTCCACAGTCCTACAATCAGAAAAGGACAGGAAGGGCCCCGCTTCGAGAATTCAGATACCTTACCTTGATTTCAGAAGCTATCGAAACTATTCCGAAGTTGATGATTTCGTTCTAGCTAGGGCAATAGCAGGGAAAGAGAGAAGTTCACGCTCTCCAACTAAGAAGCACTCACCTCCTAATAGAAGAGATAACGTAAGGAAGAAAGAAGAGAGCTAGCATAAGCAGAGCTACCAGCTATACTACCATAAGAGCAGCTACTATAAGTCCTAAAGAAAGAGCCAGTATCTGTCCTTCACTCTTAAGGAAAGGATAGACCTTAGCGCCTCCTCTTGATTACAGTAATGCAGGAAGTCTGGCTAAAGGAAGATAGCATATCATAAAGAGATGAAAAAAGGGCAAATGTCTTGAGAAGAAAATGTAGTAAGTAGGGTTTTTTGGAACGTATCAATAAGCGTCACCCACGAGTTGTTTCATGCCACAAATAAACTCTTTTACTCAAAAAATCCGTTGGACAGGCGGATTTACATCTTTTACATCCTCTGTTCTTGGAGCAGAAGCAATTTGCTTAGCTTTACACCCGTCCCAAGGTATCATTTCTAATACATCTGTGGGGCAAGCTCGGACACATTGAGTACACCCTATACACGTATCATAAATCTTTACGGAATGTGTATTATACATATAGGGGATCTATCTAGAATTATTTAGAATCAAAAATTTTCGATCTAGTAAATGAATCAATGATTTAGATTTACCATAATTTTTATAATAAATCTACTTACGGATCGACTCATGGGAGAGAAGGTTTAGAGCCAGTTGCCAATAGCATATCTAGCAACAGCTTCAGTAACACTAGCTACATCAGTAGATCATTGATTAGCATACCTCCTCTGAATAGTCTACGTGGCCCCTAGTTTATATTACTATTAATTAGATAGAATTAATCCAGTAATGCAGACAGCCTTTACTCTCTTAAAGAGCAGGAGGTTTAGCTCATTCAATGAATGTTCTTTCATTCACCACACGGATGAATCCTACTCTGTATTTTCCAGAAATTGAATGGGAACAGTCATTTGTCTAAAGAGAAATAGACGTATAGCAGCTCTCTCTCATAACAGAATGAAAGCAAGCAAGAACGAAATGAGCGCTTACCCTATCGACCGAACGACCGAAGCTACTATCCGCAAATCATTAACTCCTAAACTCAAGAACTACAGGAAGGGTAATCTACTGAGCTAGCCTCCCGTTATGCGCCAATGCTTGAACTGGACCGTAATAAACACAAATAGAACACAGGCCGAAGAGTCCTCTCAGTCCACGAGGGCGATCAGCTTAGCAAGATCCAGGAACTTACGGTCTAGGTCGTTCAGAACTGCCCGGTCGAAGCTTTAGATCGCAGAGGTCCTTGTGATCAATCCATTTGAATTCGATTCGTTCGCCCACTCAGAATGGTTACAGGACAAGGCAGGGCCGGCTTAGCCCCGGAGCCTTTTAGCCGTGGAAGTAAGTCCTTTTGCCCGCGGTATCTAATTCGCTTAAGAATTCCACCTACTTCTACTGAAGTAAACTCTCTGCCCCAAAGATTGGATCTCAGCCAAGCTTAAGTGACTTCTGGTAGTCGACCCGGCCTTTCCCCTGTATAATGACTAAAGGCACTTTTTTTATTCCTCCTATTCCCCTCCAACCCATACTCGTTATCCATCTTCATTTCCAAGTAGTTTTCTCATATAGACAGAGTCGGGCCCTCGTCTTAAAAGATCTTCTTTCACTTGATTCAAAAATACGATTTCCCGGCCGTCTTTTTCGGCTGGGCTCCATTCGGGGTGGGTGTCCAGCTCGTCCCGCTTCTCGTCAAAGAAGTCTTTAAAGGCTTCTTTGGGAGTGTAGGCGGCATTTTCTGCCAAGCCAGGATGCTGAGAAAGCACCTGTTGAAACAGAAAATAACATGAGTGTTTAAGTTCTCGGATTAGGAGGTCTCGGTTTTCGAATTCGATTAACCTACTATACTCCCTTTGAGAGGAGCTATTGTCCAGGGCTTCCTTTATTTCTGCCCAATATACCACCCCCTATCCTTATCAAGGAGAAAAAAAGAATTTATCATAGAGGATTCTAAGCCAAGATTGTGAGTAACGGGCCAAGGCGGAGCCAGGACGGACCC
>JAUJYP020000431.1:92500-142500 GCA_030674075.2 Linum usitatissimum | reverse complement strand
GGGGACTGACCTGAGCTATAGACAAAGAAGGACTTTGATAGATAGAATAAGGCACTCAGACATCAAAAAGAGGGCTACTTCACTATGAATGGTAACATATGAATTGAAACTAATGCGACGGATGTCAATTACCAAAAACGACTCGACCACTAACTCAGTCCCGCGGGACTTATAACACAAGACCGAAGATGGATGCGAAGAATATTGGAAACCACTCTCGAACCATCACACGGATTCCGATCCAACTGCCCACGATATGGCAAGAACGGAATAGAAAGGAAAAAAACTATTCTATGCGCAGACGTGAAAGTTTTCTCGATTCTAGCCTATTTTTATTTAGAGAGGAATGATTCCCTCGTCAGAGAACCTAATTCCTCCCCACTAAAAAGAGCGATTGATAATCTCGATAACCGCGCACAAAAATGCAGAAGTGAGCGTATCCCAAAGCTCTCCTCTTCTCCGAGAATCTTCGATTTCCTCTTTCTGTTCTATTAATCCTATCCATCCACAGCTAAGGAGTAAGGTAGGCTAGCTGGCTGAATGAAATGCCGCTGCTGACTCTGACTCCGGTTCGGTACCTACTCCATATCTGAAGAGATACCACAGCCGTCAGCCTTATCGCTTTAGACCTTTCACTTCCTGACTCACCTGCTCAAACGAGAGTTTAAGTTCCGGAACTAGTGCCTGCCCACTGCTTTTGCTGAAAGCTTGGTCTAAAAGTCTCAATCTTTCTTAAGAAGCCAGAGCAAGTGCATGTAAAAGTTTGCCTAATACTCGAATTGAGTTCTCCTTCCACTTTGACTTCGACTATTGCTACTTCCTCGCCCGAGATCTCGAATTCTTTTAACAGACAGAGACTGCCCGCCCTTAATTAGCTTGTTGAGGAACGGGCTTGACTATATAAGGCAGCCCCTTTCCAGTATTGGAGGAAGCACATGGCATGGAAAGCATGGTAAGTAGGACAGCCAATCTTTAAGAAAGTTATCTAACCGGTTAGTCGACCTAAGCTAAGCACTCTTCTTCCTTAGATTTTCTTTCCCTGCGGATGAACTTGACTCGTTTCCGTTTTCATTCGTTAATGTGATACTTTTGAAAGACCTTTCAAAAGCCTCTTAGTTACCCGGGACTGGGAGTTGAGGATGCTGCTCATAAAACCTAACCCCTGAAAACCAATCGGCCAAGATTACGTTAAATTCAGGATCGAATACATCTTTGGCTTATGAGTTATGCGTTTTCTCTTCTTGGCACTTTATGTCTGCTAGTGCATAATCATGCCTATGGGAATAGTGGAGGTTGAGCAGTTTCCCTGATGAAGAAGAAAAAAAGTCTCCTTCTCTAAACAAGCTTGCCTGTGGGCGTCGAGTAAGAGCATCTGGGAATTGATCTTTTACGACAGCCCGGAGTTGGTCTCGTGGCTAGGTCTTTAACCGAACCGGTTCGGAATAGAAAGTCTCGGTCAATGAAGTGGAGTGGGCTGAAACATCGCCTGATGCTGAGGAATCAAGATATTTTCTTTCAAGAGAACCTGGATCCTTTGGTTCGGGAAAAGCTGCTTCACGCTCTTGCCTCGGTTGCTTCGCAAGCTTGCTTTGCTCTAAGTTGACCTCTTACCTTTTCAAGGTAAAAAAAAATCCTCGACCTATTCTTACTTTTGAAAGGATATTTAACCTTGTTTTACAAAAGATTTGTATTTGAGAAAGAAAATAAAGTCCAGTGCTTTCTTTCATTGTCTATCTCGCCTAAGGCTTCTGTTTTGGTCGACTCATAGGTTGAAACAGTAGGTGGTGCTGCGTCTTTATGATTCGGCTTTTTATGCCTCCGCTCAAGACTCACACTCCTTGGCGAACTGGAACTTAGTTGGAAAACTCAAAAGCTCTGGCTCGAGCTACGCTATGGCCCTTTAACTTAACGGCATTTGCTTGCCCAGTTGCTTCTGATTTGACTTCTTCTTTTGGCGATAGACCATATCCACACCCTTCTTGAAAGGGGAGGAATTCTTCTCCCACTTGTCACCCTTCCTTGTGCGCGGCATTGCGTGAGGGCGTTTGACCGCACCAGCTTTTCTTTCCCCACCCTCTGACCCGTGAATCTCCCCTTCAGATCTTACCACCGAACTGACCTTCCGCGCTCTTCGAAACCTTTTCCGATTCGACGGAATGGTAGTTTTCAATATCGTTTGAGTAGGTGAGAAGTATCAGGCTTTCACCCGATTTGTTATGGATTGGATGATGGAAAAACCAGCAAGTAGGGTCTTGCCGTCATTGAACATGCAACTAAAGGGCACCGCTATGTAAAGGCAGCTCCAGCCTATGAAAGGAAGGATGGTCCCAGACCTCTTTGACCTACCGTTCGCTTTGCTAAAGCAGTACTACCAGGATAAGGGCAGGTGGCATAACGCAGCCCTCACCGATGTGAGTGACTGTTCTTTCATGCAATGCATAACGGGCGGGCCTCCAACTCAATGAATGAAGGGAGGAGTATGAGGAAGGCCGGCTTTCTATATGAATCAAAAAAGAAAAAGAAATTTTCAAGCCTACCCTATTACCTTTACTTGGGACGGCTTAGCCCGTATTGCAAGTTCTTGGCAGGGTCTTAGGCTTGTCCTCCCCTTGCCTTAGCTCTGAAAAGTCTTTTAAATCCTTGATTGGAAATGAAAGTAAGCACTTGAAGCACACAGTTAAGAAAGAATGGACTTGCATTTTCCTTATCCGGTTAACATAGCTTACCGCTGTATTGCCTGCCTTTACTGACACAGGAGACTAAATAGACTTTAGTGCTCGGGGCTGAACAACAAGCAGCGGAGATGATCTGGGCATCTCAGAAAGTCCCATCACAGCCAATCCTTGTGGAGAAGACAGCTTTTAGCAAAAGTTACACGGTACGACCTCTCTTACTTTTTTGGATTGGTTGCGAAAAGGCATCCTTTTCTGGTCAAGGTATCCACGGGCCCTGTTCCGCTTCATCTAAGCTAATTTGAATCAGAAGCAGTGTAGGAGAGAGGACGCCATATTTAACTAACATTTTTTGTCTGGTGTAGGGATAACAGAGAAGGATGACGGCTTTCTATTGGGAACGTAGCGTAGAAAGGGTTCTCCGCAGTGAACCAAATGATGACGCCAATCATTCTCCTAACAGTCTAACGATTATCCAAGTTCGGTATTCTGGTTGTTCCTAGGTCATCTCGCAATTACTCCATTGAGAGTAAGATCTGTTCGATATGTAAGTGGTCTAGTCACTACCTGTAAGGCAAGCCCCACAGACACCTTACTACTTTATAAGCTTTCTCTCTTGTCTCGCCAATCTAGTAGTTCCGTATAAGAGAACTGTATTGCAAAATTCTGTTATTCAGAAAAGTTTAGCAGAGTTGGAAGATTGAAAAACTTTGCTTTTATTTTTCTTTTCTACTAGTACATATGATGATCCGAGAAAACAGACAACAGAATTGAATTCAAAAACTATATGCGAGATAGAAAAAACAGTAAAGATGAGGGAGTTTCAATTACATAAGAGTGGTTATTGATCAGGCCCAACCATGTTTTAAATCCCCATTTTCAGGCGGTAGAGGATTCCCTCATGTTTTCTGGACAGAGGAGCAACCCATAGATAGGTTTATCCAATAGCTTTAGAGGGCCCTCTTATAATAATAGTAGAGAATTTGGGCCATGCTATCTATTCTTCCTTCTTTTTTAGTCAAAAAATGAACCAGTGATCGACCTGAACAACAAAAAGAAAACAGAAAACCCAACCAAGTCCTAACTACATACCTACAAAAGGGCCATACGTATTCAGAATGTCAATAAAGTAACGACTGTCTGTGCCATGACTAATGAGATCTAAATAGATTTTGTTTAGTCCGAGAATTTGTTCTTGCAAAGACTCGTCTATAATAAAGACATTTTCTACTATGTGTTTGAAATAAAGTTCTTCAGGTAATTGTAGATTTCCATTTGTATCACTATAATCTTTCCAAAGCACCTCTAGTTTTGATTGGGTTTTTTGTTTCAATTTTATTTCGTTCCATAACCTGACCAGCTCTAACGGCACCAAAAATAGCTATCGAAAGAATGAGTGCGATCCCAAGTGTAGTGATGTTATCCGAAATAAATGTATCCATGTTTGTTTTTTTATTTTTCTTGTAGTTCTGCTTCTTGCTCTAAAAATGCAATAAAGACTTTTAGGAAATCGCCGGTGGTTTTTTCCACCAAGAAAGGCATGGGAGTCTTTGGACATTGCTTGAGATAAGTCAAGACTGACTATCTCTATATACGCAATATTTTGAAAGGCGAAGAGTTAGTACTTTTTCCTTCTCGTAGTTCTACTTGTTAATTAAAAAGAGCGATTGATAATCTCGATAACCGCGCACAAAAATGCAGAAGTGAGCGTATCCCAAAGCTCTCCTCTCTCCCCCTTTTTTAGCCAACCCCTTTTTTCAGGGTCAAAGCAAAAAATCTTCTGAATAGAAGGATAGGAGATCAGAAAGATAGGCGGACGACTTGACTATAAGTATAGGTCGAATGTTTTCGTGAGCAGTAAGCAGCAGATCTCCTCTTATTTTGGGAAAGCTGGTGGCATTCTTTCAAGGCAAGGGGCGGCCTGATTCGACATTGTTGTTTACTCTGATCTGGTCGAGGTGGTTTTCGTTTACCAGCGCGTAGGTGGTCTAAGTTCCTATGACCGAGTCTTTCTGGCCCCTGTGAACATCTTTTCTTAATGTATTAAAGAGGGCCTCTCTAACCGGTGAAAAGTGGTGGATGCCCACTAACGGCCATTCCTGGCTCGGCTCCGATAACGAAATTCCGGGAGGAGTCGGTAGTTGGGCACTGGATCCCTTCGGACCTGGAAAACGTGTGACGCTGGGTCGGGGTTTGGTGAACCAACTGGTCGCTCCTCTAGTTGAAGTATCGGGTCCCTTTTTCGTTGCCTAGGTTACACCTTCGGAATACCCCAAAAGGGAATTTATCTCTACTTCCCTCAATCTTCACTTTACGCCACGCCGACTCCCTTTTCGTCATAAGGCGTGGAATTAGACCAAGGGGATCCCCATAGGAACTAGTCCCTCTTCGCACGTATAAAATCGAGACACAGCCCCAAGGCTATGGGGAAAGATGTAGATTGATCGCCCGTCATATACAACTACATAGAGAGTCTCTACAAGTCTATCTATTCTTTGATTTCGTTCCCCCTGTAAGATCAATATCACAACCAATGGGGTCTGCAAGTTTCACATCTAAGTAATACCCGATCCGATAGTTTACGATATAGATAGGTACATATTTAACAACAACATTCGTTGAAAAGATATTAATAGATATCGGTAGTTGCCCGGTCGTACCCAAACAATAATATTCCAGAGGAAAATGCACCTAAGATCAAATATTTCGAGCCGGCTTCCGTGGAAAATTCAGACTTTCTTTTTGATGCTGCGATCACATAAAAACATAAACTTTGAGGCTCAATAGCTAAATACATGGCAATTGAATCATGAGCCGAGATCATAAAGAGCATACTGCGAGTAGAAAGTAGAATTAATACAATGAATTCAAAAGCATCAAACCTCTCTTGTTCGGAAGAATCGAAACACATCGAAATGGTACCAGCCGTACTTAATAATAGAAGGATTTGGCAGAAATATGTAAAATTGTCCCTCCTAAAAAGATTATTCCAGAATAAATGGGCAATAGTTAGGAGAGGTGCGCCAGCAGCGAGCAGAAGCAAGGTTATTAGATACCTCAGGAAAGCCCGGCCAGAACCACACGTGCAAGTTTCCCTGCATGTGGCTCGTCCGTGATAACTTCTTCGGATTTGCGTGAACTAACGGACCGATCACTAAGCGGGGATGCTCCCTTCAGTATGAGCGAACCTTTTCGGAACAGGTTAGGAATGGGCGCCACTATCCCAGCCAGGTTCTATTGATCATGTCCCCTTCCTAACAATTGTACCTTGTCTTGGGGCGTCTTTGGTTTTACGAGAGAAAGCCCGCCGAAGAAAAAAGTCTTTATCTTCCCGTCCCGGATCATATTCCGGAGCGTCCACAGAAAAGCAAATTGCAATGCATCTTGCTTAGCAGGCGTAGCTTGGAGTGGGAGTGTAGCGTGGGTAAGGTAAGGAAAGTGGCCGCCAGAGAGGAAGCCAAACCAACCGGCCTATTAAGCGCAGCTAAGCGAATATGCGCCGGAGAAAGCCAGGTGCCGGAGGTAAGCTTTATTCGGCCCGGAGCATTGATTCCCCATAACGAATAGACTAGCTCTATTTCTAAATTGCCTATCCTGTGCTCGATAAGGTCCCCCAGTTCCTCGGCCTCGAGGTGCATTTAGTTGTCTTACATGAGACTCGGGATCTTCCTCACTCCATGGCACCTTTCGCTCATCTATTCCGCCCGCTTTCAATAATAAATGTAAAGCCCGACGCGGCGCCCTTTTTCATTATCATCTACCGCCCTTTCTTTCCTCCCGGCTATTCATGCATAAAGATCGTCGTATGTATGCTCGACTTCGGTTGCCGATGCTATAATAGGTAGGAGTACATTATGGCAGAATCAGTCACCCGGGCAAACCAACCCTCCTCCAAGAAGAATTGTGCTATGCCCCCCGATCCCTATAGAGCGAAAGAGCTGCCTGGTGATCCCTAGGTTGCAGCACGCCCGGTCGTTAACTCTTCGCGCCGCTGCCGCCGTTTCTAGGACCGACCGACGCAATATATATGGTGGGTACCTACGTAGTGTAGTGTCGATCGCACATTCAACATAGCGTTCGGACTCATGTGCCTTCCAGAACCAGGGGTCTTCGAGCCTGCTGCGTACGATTAGCCAGCCTTGCGGCGGCAAAAGGATCAGACGTCCCCCATGCTACGGTTCCCTGCGGTCCAACCCCGGAACGCATTAGGTTAGGGGGCTGGGCGATAATCCTCTGCATCCCAAAGCGCGCTGCCCTCCTAGGCGCGCAACACTAAGTAATCCAAGCCAACCCACATTACTGACTAACGGCGGATAATCATATTTCTTAGAGGTACTAAATACAACTCCATGAATGAGCAAAATGGAGGTTGCATTAATGATAAAGATCTCTGGGGAAACCGCTAAAAAAAGATTGAACATGTGGGAGGATCCGAACGAATTCTGCTTTCATTTCCCCCGTATGGAGCACTGAGTTACTTACGTTAAGGTCTTCAGCAGGCAGGCTGCACTCCAGGCTAGGCTAGGGGGGGATCACTAGACCAGCAGCCAGACTAAGAATTCATGTGTAATGATGGCGATTCCACACCAGGCTCAATAAAAAAAGAAATGTCGAAAAAAAAAAGGGGGGGGGGGGGTCCTAAACAAAAATGGAGTCCATAATCCCGCGTATAAGGAGAGGAACGAAGTCGAGACGTAGTCTCCCTATCCCACCTAGAATTCCAAACTTTTCAGTCGAGTATACCCATTACCAAAAAATGGACGTCACTTTGGGACACACGCAGATAGCCGCCCCGCGTGGCTAAAAGTAAGCCAAAAGAGCTCAAACTTTTTTTTATAGTTCCACTGAGAGACTCGAGTCTTATAAAAGACGCCACTCTACGGGTCGAGTCCTTGCGAGTTCATCCCAAACAAAGCGAACCCCTTCCGGGTCTTGGTCGAGAAGATGCAGATAAGACAAACGCCAATAGCCGGATGTCAGCTTCTACGGCATAAGCTTTAAAGAAAAGAGCTATCAACGCAATAAAAAATTTCATAAGAAAAAAATAAATTTTTAATCTCAATCGAAAAGGTATAGGTTAAATTTTTAACAGTCATTGAAATCTTTTTCTTCAAATTCTAGGTACTTCACTTTATCGATCAGGTTGAGAACGTGTGGAGGGAAGAACCTGCACGGCCGGGGATTTGCTGCATTCCGCCATAACTTCGAGAATGAATGAATTCGTTTTGTCGAAAGCTGCGCCCGCACACTCGATGCTTTTCTCCTGGAGATGAAGGCCCGTACTCCCTGTGCCGAGGAGAAGAGGAGTCCCTGGAGCGTAACGTAAGGATCTAATTGATTGCTCTTTTTTTCGATTGAGCTTTGATACATTTAGTGTATCTCTCAATTGGTGCGCTGCAACTGAGTCACTGCTCTTCAGGGCGCTTAGGTGGACAATTCCTAAACCCAGTTTCTGGGAAGACAACTATAGGAAAAAGACTAAGTCCCCCCCCTCTTCTAGCCTTCCTTTTCGAAGATTAGAGCAGAAAAAACTTCGTCACGGTGGAGAAGGGTTTCCCCTGGAATCCAAACAAACGATTTATCGTTTTTGTTCTATTATTTAAGATATTTCTAGTTAAGAGACTTTATCGAGAGATAAATTGACTCCGAAACATAAAGTAACAAGACCAGAACCCCGTGTAGACTATGAACCAACAAAAAGAAGAATGCCTTTGAGCTCTTGTTCAGGTTCTTCCTTGATGACCGGAAGGGGAAACAGAAGTATCAAATGCCCCTTGCCCCTGGGAGACTTCATCAAGAATCTGCCTCTCTTCCATTTTATGAAAAAAGTATCTTCTGTAGTCGATTCCGCCCTTTGTGAATTTCGTATTTTAGTATGTTGGTCCTGTAGATCGAGGTTCAGGGGTTCCGGTTGTTTAACCATTCCCAATTCTTGTTTCCTTTAGTGTACGCGAAACGTCGATAGTCTTATTACTAAGTGTGGTCAGTCTGATGTGTTGCATTCATTCCTGTCTCAGGTCATGCTGATTCGCATCATTATGCTCGATAAAAGGAATGAGGTAAGCATTCCGGTCTTAAGCCAATCAGCATGTCATGAGAAGTAAGGGTTCTAAACACAGTAGGGGAGAGCTAGAAAGCATACTTCTGACTTCGAGCTGAAGGCATTGGGCTGAAGATGATCAACTCTATTGTGGGGATCTGTAGCGGCTTACGAACAAACCGTCGGCCGGGAAGGAATTTTTTCTATTTATTTTTCCCCAAAAAGCTTTATTACTTTATACAAGGCAGATGGGCCTAATTCACCTATGTAAAGGGTTGGGGTCAGATCTCATGCCTGGCTTGCTTTAACCTACCTCTCCCACACCATGAATCTACGACCTCGATAGGCATTTTGACGACTCACTGAACTTACTAGAGCTGAGTTCTCTCTTCACTTAAGAAGATTGAGATCTCCGACAATGTATATCCTTTTTGCACTTTCTGCCTTTACTTTTACTCAATGATTCAATTTCATTTTTATCTTAGGGTAAAAGAGCGATGACAGCTGTCTCAGTCTTCCTAAGAAAGTGAGTTAGCCTAGGGCACGCCAACCGACTTAGATGCTTCGATCTTTCTCTCTTGTCCGATCTTTTTTCTTCCTTGCTGCTGACGTCTCGACTTTCATAGACCAGACGTCGATAAGGCTAGCAGGAATTCGATCAATCGCTATCAATGCCAGAACCCTGGGGATTACGAAATAACGAAAAAGTATAAAGACTTCCCAATCCTCCGCATCCCAAAGCTGGATGCCACGCGAAAGACTAATTATAGTAAGAAGAAGCGAAAAAGAAGTCATTGAGAGACCATTGGCGTTTGTTTAAACTCACACCGTTAGGTTATACAATATGCTCGACTGAAACTATCCCACCTAGGAGCGGAGGCCCTTTCTGTCCTTGACGGCTTACGCCTTCTAATCTAATCCTATCAGTTCAGTCATCGAATAAGCCTAAAAGGGCTTTCAGAAAGCAAGCATAGGTCAACCGAACCCCCGGGAATTTACCTTTCAAAGGATAAGAGTAAAGCCGCTAAGCCCTCATCCTACAAAGATCTATACCGCGCAAACCATTTGAACAAGGTAAACCGAAGCCAAAGTAAACCTCTCTGCAGAAAGCATAGCACCTACCCTTGCGTCAGGAGCTGGCTTAAGCCCGGTAAATAGAATTCCCTGTCGAAAATGAAGAAAAGAAGAGCTAGCCACAAAGGCTTAACCACCAAGAGATGCGGATGAATTAGCTCTCTAGCCTAGCACCCCCTCATCTGCACCTGAGAAAAGGCATCTTAGAACGAAAGCCTTAAGGCCCTTTTTTCGGGCAATGATTCTTGGCTGGACCCCACTCTATTAAATAAATAAGATTAAGCTTTTCCCACCCCTGTTGTATTCCTTTGGTTTTGGGCTTGGGATCAAATCAACAGCATTTGCGTAAGACTTGGTTCTTTGCTCTACGGGCTCTGAGGATCCACGGTGGCTTCCTGTCTTTGGATAGGTTCTGCTACGTCCTTTAGCAAGTAAGCTAATAAACAGGCCGTTAATAAAGCGGGGCTTCTTTCTTTGACTCTCTCTATACGCCAACAAGGAAATCAATCGCAGCTTGCGTCATCCTTGGCGAAGGTCACTCACGGTATGCTGGAACTATACCACAATCACAGGAATGGACCGGGATAAATGCTCCTAAGGCCTCGCTGGCAACTCTTTCTTTGGATATAGATATTCAAAGTCTACGTACGAAATATTGAACACAAGGTCGGGCCTTCGCCCAAAGCACTTTCCTAATGAATAATGAATAACTAACTGAAGCGGAGCGATTGACCATGTCATTGAGCTATTCCACTGGCTGCTCTTCTTAGCAAACTGACCGGGGAAGGGCTGGAGGGTGGGTTTAGCATAGTCTACTGAGATCTTCACTTCAATACCCAAAGTGGCCCTATACATTTAATGATAACCGAACCCAAGCAAGGAGCTTCAATCTTGTCTATTTCCTTGAATGGTCGGGTTGGAAAGTCTTTATTTTATGTATCGCCAAATCTCCACGACGAAATCCTTTGTTGGAAGGCTTGCTGATTCATGATTTACACCTCTCTCCGCCGCTTCTTAACAGTTGACTGCGAGATTAGCACTTTCTTCGTTACTAACAGATATATCTTTTCCGCGCGAGCTAGTTCAACAGTTCATTCTTGTAAGCCCCTTTGTCAGCCACACTAAGACTTCGGGTCATCATGCACTGACACAATCATTATCTGAGGGCCTATGATCATCCAAAAGCAGTACCAGGCATACTCCTATCAAAAGATTAAGCCGGATTCTACTTCTTGTGTACAAGCAGAGCATCAACAATCCTTTTCGTTACCAATTACAAATGGTATAAACTAATCGAGATGCTTCTACACGTCCATTCTTGACGGATAGTAATACCCGTCTTTTGCCTGACCCGGCCTGAACATCTTTTCAATCGGTCTAGTCCACGCGTGGACAGAGGAACGAAGTAGCTGACGCCCTTGCTTTCGTTTCGCGCTAGCTGCTTTCCCTTATGTTACGCTAATTGTGCTTCGTCACCTCTTTTTTATTTATGATGTAGTAGAGTAATAACACACGCGCTCGCACTTCGAGCAATTACGCGCTTCCCCGACCTCTTCGACGATACATCTCTTTTGGTTGGTTTGTGCTACAGAGAGGTACTCCGATCGACCAGGTTCTTATTTTGTAAATCGTGTAAATAAGGTCTGAAGAATCTCCTGTTGCGTGATATCTGATATCACATGGAGGAAGACAGCTGCCCACCTGCGCTGGTCTGCGTCTGACTACTGTTCCCTAACTGATATTCCATTCTCTGGACTTCTAACCTCTATTATGGATCTCCCTCTCCTTTCAGTCGAGTATATTCTAAACCTTCGGTCTCACATATTTTAGAACCTCTCCTTATTTGGTTAATAAATTATTTCCTTGCCAATTGCCTTCAGTTTCGGATCACTCATTTACCTAGCATCGTCTATAAGTTCTAGGCCGGACCACTTTCCTCTTTTGATGGAACCATATATTACGACTAAGTTGCCATCTCCCTTCGTTGATAGCTGTGGTTAGATCATGACTTCTTTTTTTTGTGGGTGAAAAATGGTCTTATCTTTTTTTTAGATCTCCTATGACTAAGCTTCAAGTGAAACAGAAAAATCTTTGACTAGGCCTAAATGAAAGATAAATAAAGCAGTCTAATTGTCTTTTGGATATCTTTCTCTTCAAATGAGGGCGGCCACAGAGGATGTTCAGGCCAGAGGCTAATCTTCAAGATAATTGGAATGACGATACTCTCGGCCAACTTAAGTCTTCTAAAAATAAAGGGAATGCGGAGGTTTAGAATATGTGAGACCGAAGGGCGAAGGGAAAATTCTTTAGGAAAAAGCTCGGCTTAAGTTAATACAGATGGAGATCGTAAGACAGCCTTTTTCCATGCAACTTTGAAGGCTTTCCCCCAATCTGCAGTATATATGAAGGACCGTGTCGAAAGTTAGTTAGATGCACATTTTGAAATGGGACGCCTGTGACGGGAAAGGAATGAGCTTTAGATTATTTACTCCCTCTCGCCTGACACAGTTTGACACGCGGTGATAGCCGATTGGCCCTTTATCTATATAGTGGTATAAATAATAGAAGGAGAATAGGCAGGCGGGAAAAGCAAGCGTCTGATCAGATCAATCAAGAGATAGGGCTTCGGTCTCACCTAGCTCGCCTAAGCAAGGACTAGGCTGTCGAGTGAGGATTGGCTGAGGGGCCCTTGGGCCTAAGGGAATAGATTGTAGCTGGGTACAAATAAGCCAGTAAAAAAAAGACAGGTAGAAGGCAGTTAAAGAGGAGTAGGCAGAGGACGACGAAGCCGGTGGGGTACGTAAACGAGGACAGATCACATGCTTTTGTACAGGTCAGCTTTGAGCTGTCGACTAAGGATTGCTCCAGCTCTTAATAAAGGGGCTTTGGAACCCAGCCTTATTAGACTATCACGGGGAGTACTCTCTGATGCACTATTATTGGCGCCTATTCCTTAGGGAGTGACCGGAATTAAGCCGCGTAGCCCGCGTGGGACTATTCGCTCTTTGGGGTCGGCCTTTCGTACTAAAATCCGTAGGGGGAAAGGACAATTATTCAGAGCACTAAAATATAGCAGGTTCAATATTAATTCAAAGCCAGGGCTAAAATGATTTAATTCAGGCTATAATCTTACTTAGAAAGAAATAATCAAGGCTTAAAGAATGGCCTCCTTCGCCTATAAATTAGAAAATGCAGTCGTAGCAAAGGGGGACATTGAAGTAAGCAAGAAAAAGCTTTGACTAGCTATGGATCCTGCTCTAAGACTCTCGCTTATTCCACAAGAAATATCTCAAGCGGAAGAGGAAAAGCTCGAATGTGAGCAATTGCTTGGTCTGTTCTGGGAGCATCCGCCTGCTATCAATCCGGAGGCCATAGCACAAGTTATGCAACAGATTCGGGACCAGATTCGCGGTCTCGAAGACCGGAAGAGGGCGCTCCTCGAAGAACAGCGTCAGCTCATTCTTCAGGGAGCAAGTGGTCACCTGGGAGAATAGAAGAGTCCACTCTTTCGTCAAGATTAAAATAAGTAGTCTGTCGACGCAAAGTAATCTGTTTTGGCTTTCTTTGTACTTCTTTGGTGGAGATTTCTAAGTCTCTTTGTTGTCGTGGAGGTGGTCTGACCCTTATCTTATGTGTTTTTAAATTAAAGAATTTCTGTCAGTCTTTAATCTAAGCCATGGTCTGAAGTCTAGCCCGAATAATGCTGTCATGTGTCTCTCACTTTCTTTTTTAATTTCTGATGTCGAGTCGGCCCTTGAGGCCAAAGAGTCTGTAATCAAGTTGTGGTTTGCAATGAAATAAAAGATAGATTTGCTACATATAAGCGGGAGGATTTATTTAAGAATAATGATCCCACTCAAACAAATAGCGGACCTTTCTATACGAAATTCAAGCTCAAAGAGTAACCGGGAACAAGAATCTTCACTCTTTCGACTCACTTAGAATTATATAGATAATGATCTTTCATCGAGCACTTCTTATTTCTTTCCTTACTTTCGTCCCTCAGTTTGGTTGCCAGTTCTTAGTTTAAGCAATAGGTCAGGCCGTCACCCGCGTCACAGGAGCTATGGACGCCCTTTGATCCCTTATGGCCGAGATCAATATGCCTGCCATCTACTAAGAAATTCTTTCTTTCCCTACCGAAGCCTAGTCAAAATAAGACCAATGAGTAGCTACAGCCTACTGTAAAAGCTACCCGCGACTTATTGCTGTTATGTCTCTTATTAGCCTATTGATGATTGGTAGTCGGACTCCCTCTCGAAAGATGAGTTGCTCGCTTTCTAGCTCAGTCGGAGATGATATTACATGTCTTTATGGATGGAAGGATAGAGAGGAGCCCTGATAAGGGCATAGTCCAGAGTGGCAGGCGTGAACGACTCTTTGTGCGATTTCTTGATAAAAGCTCTTCTTGCATACCTGCTTTCGGATGTGATTGATTTGGTTACATTTTCTCCTGACCGTCACGGAAGATCTAAGCCCCGGGAACAGAAGTAGAAAAACATCAATAGATTTACAGTCTGTAGCTTTCTCGCTCTCTCCCAACGAGGAAGTTCAAGTAATCGTAGCAGTCTTCCTTTTCCCTAAAACAGGTCAACCGGATCGACCGGCAGGTATCACAGCTGGTCTAAAAGGCAGGACAGGTAGGCTTTACTTTATAGATTCTTTGGACCTAAGGTGATTCCTCTAGACTTATTCCAGTTCTGCGCCTCTGAGTTTGGTAGGGAATTGAGTCCTGTTATGAGAGTTCACCAAGAAATAGATAAGTCTGCGCATGGGAGGATATCCCCTCTAAGAAATAGTAGAAAGGGCCTAGGGCTATAAGGAAGGAGTCTTTAATTCGTTCATCGTAGTTTTCAGCTAGCTTTAGCGCGGTTCCCATGGTTAGTGGATTTATTGCTTAGGGCTCTTTGCCATATCCTTTCCTTCCGCTTCTGGCTTTCTACTTAACTTAATAGATTGATTTGCCCATCTCCCCTAATTTCACCTTGGTATGCCAATGTTCAGTCAATCGGAGCTGCTTTTCCTTTTCTCAGTGAGTCTTCGTCCTCTTAGCTCTTAGCTTTCGCTGCGATCCCTTGTATAGGTCTTGGCAAAGCCTTTGCCGCTGATCGGAATCTTTTAAATCTTTAGCGGATTCTTCCTCAACGTAGGCAGCAAAAGAAGTTTTAGTGGATTAGCCTCTAAAACTTTTTCCATCTTTTTTCTCCATTAGCTCCATGCTGTCTGGTGGTCTCATTCTGTCTCTCTGAATAGGTTAAGCCAATAGGATAGCACAAGCTCATCTTTCCTAAAGACGGCTTTGAAGTGGCAGACTGAAGAGATGACGCTTTTTCGTACGGTTATTGCTTTCTTTTTAGGTGGGAATGAATCATAGAATGAAAGAAATTTCCAATCCTCAATGGAAGAAGGGGCGGAGAGAGCTGCCGAATGCTTATTAAATAAGGCTCTGTTTAGACGGGCCTCAATGCCTCCTTCCTTTTCCTCTTACCTTACTGAAATTGATTCCTCCTTTTGTAATTGCTCTTTCTGGGCAGGGGAACTTCAAGGCAAGCAGCTTCACTCAAAGATCAACGCAAATAACGAAAGGAGGACAACGATGAGAATTCAACGACCAAGGGAGGGTATAAGGCACGTATTAAGAAGTCAGTCATTCAAGCTAGACGAAGCCACTGCTTGATCCGAGATCTGTAAATGGGAGAACTATAGAATCGCAGGAAAGCGACACAATGTTCGGAATAGACCCGGATCATCTTTCTTAGCTGGAAGAGATGAACATCTTAGGAAAGGAAATAGCACTTCTACCATCAACCTAAGTGATCTTTGGCCAACTATGGATTCGTCCAAGCCGGTCTTTTTTGACTCAAGTAGATTTCTGGGCGGAACTCCGATTGAAAGATCAACAATTGGATCCATTAAGGCTAAACCATTGGCACGCAGATGCATAAATCAGTCTTTGATGTCAAGATGACCATCCCGGGAAAGAGAGAGAGCTATTGAGAACGCTAGGCCAGCTTTCCTTATCAGTCTATTTTACTACTTCTGCTGAGCCATAACAAGACTTTGGGGACCGACGTGGGTGATTATACATTAAGTAAGTTTCGAGTGCAAAAAAGGCCCTTTTCTTCTTTGCTTTCTCTAGTTGCGGTATTGCAGCTGGCAGCTTTGTTCAAAGGATGAAGCCTTTAGTGGGGCTAAGCTGTGGAAGAAGAGAGTTAATCAGTCTCCTTTTTGGTGCTCTTGCAAAAGAAAGATAGGGTCTTTTGGGACAAGAAAGACGCTTAATAGTAAAGTAGGGCAAGGAAAAGGACTGAGAGAAAGTGAGCTCCTTCTCTTTTCAACCCGCGCACCCGCGGGGGCTTGGCTAAGTACTCAAGAAGAGATTAGCCCTTCTGTGTCGAAGATCGATCTCCCCCATCATATGCCATACGAAAATCTTACTATATATATAATTATTCATTGATCAAGTCAAGTTAAGATGAGAGTGAGGAAGAAAGTCAGACCCTTGGCCAGGAGTTTTAATCTGCTCACAACCAATCCCGGGAGGAGGCGGGCTATTGCCTCTGACTGTGAATTGAGGTTCTTTCTCTCCTTATATATGCGAGCAACTTCACGAGCAGATTGCGAGAGTGTAATGGCTGGGATGGATGATTTTTGCTTACAGCCGCATTCGCTGCATATAATATACGAAATATAGAAGAAATTCTAAGGTGTGGACCCTTGTCTCGACTTGCTTGATTAGTGATAGGTATGACCTAAAAGGGAGCTAAAATTTCCGGGGAAGGGGAAATGCCTTCTTTACCCTCTTCTTTCATTCCATTATTCATCATAGCCTATTCCCTTGATTAAGGCCTTTGAGGCAACTTCCTTCCTTGACTGTCTTTATGTGATTTGAGCAAGCCGGTAACGGAGAGAAAGGTGATAGGTAGATCCATGACGATCTCTCGACCTAAACGGTAGCTTTCCAGACGAAAGTAGTCTCGAATGGGTAACCACATTCATAGTGGGTACCGAGAATCCATCTTTTTTACTTCTTTCCGAGACTACCGATTGAAGCATCTCTAGTCGATCGACGAGCTGCCCACCTTTCATAGCGAAAGGCTAGCCTTCACGATTGAGAATCTTTCCCCATTCCTATTATCCTGGCGATCTCCACATCCTTTCATCGGGCTTAGCTTTGACACGTGCCCCCTTGGTTTTAGGAATTTCGGTAGGTGACATCCACACATGGTTCAGCCCCTGTGTCCGCTTTCGCGAGTTCCGCTAGCTTACATCACACTAGCCCTCGTCACTCTCTAAGAAGTGGTCTGATCCACCCTCCCTAAATACTTAACTCAATGATCTTCTACAAGCCCATTCTTTGGCCGGAAGATGGAAAGGAAGCAATGGGGATTGGCTTAAGTATTAAGGACAGTCCAGCCAGTGCTGGTCTCCGCTAGCTGTCTCCGGTAGGAATCCAACCGCAAAGGCTGTCATGAAGCCCTTCACATCTTGTATTCTGTGCGCCTTTGCCTTTATTTATTATCTTAGAAGTGTCATCAAAAAGGTGGTTTAGAGTCTTCCCGGGCTAGCTCGGTTATCAAAGTCTTCAAGTGCCTTGTATTGAAGCGACTTTGTCCTCTCTTAGCTCGCCTTTCAATCTGAAGTCAAGCAACGAATATGTATTAAGAAGAAGCTCTGGTGCCCGTGATCGGGAAAGCTTCACGATCCTAATCCAGAATGCTGAAAGAGAGGGTTCTGAACAATAAGTAGGAGCTGCATAAGCAGACGTTGAAAGAGGGTCTGCCAACCCAACGAGTGTAGTTTACGGAACGAGGGAAGAGAGCCATTCGACTAAGGCCTGAGGCATTCCTTTATAAAGCAGTTGGCATCGATTAACCAAAGTGAGCGCTAATGCCATTCTTTTTCATCGATACCAGTTTGGTATGTCTTCGTACAAGATCGAAAAGAGTGCATTTACTTTTGAAAGCAAGAAGAAAGGTTGGCTTCAGGGCCATGGGGTCTGTGATTGATTCATGGATCGGAATTGGGTCTGAAGTTTCAAAGGGGAGCTATCCCATTGTAAAGAAAAGGATTCTAACCTGGGCATGCAAGCTGTATTCGAGGAAGCGTAAGCTGTGAGACAAAGTAGAATAAACGGACCTAAGCCAACCTTGACAGATAAGGTCAACACGTAGCCATCCATAGCGTAGGGAGACCAAAGAAGGGACATCCTGACGCAATGCCTAACTGTCGATTAGGGCTTTTCCGTCGGTCGCTTATAGCAAGAGAAACTGAACCCGCGGCCGTAGACAGCTACACAAGAGAGGAGCCCTTGGCTTTTTTACTTGGAAGATAAGTTGGAGAAGGTCAGATGCCGAGAGCATGGAAAGCTGGTACAAGCCCAATGGGGAATAGGTGGAGATCCACATATCAGTGCCCGCCTGACGGCATGCGAAGGAAGTGGAGTGCGAGACTGTTGCGCGCCGTCAGGCTTTTCCGCGATATGGGGGTACTTCCGCCCTCGAAGAAAGACTTTAAGTGAGTGAATCGCCGACAGGCCTACAAGCGAAGAAGAAGTGGCTTCCGCTACATATAAAGTAGAACGCAGATCGGAGATCACAAACTTGGATCCATTCCGCCAGACACCGAAAGGTTACCAGCTGATCCAGCAAGCAATCAAAGGTAATAGCGTCCGTCTTTTAGGAAATAACATATGTAAGTCAAGCACTATCTTCATTCTATCTCTTAGTCTAGTTGGTTTCAACCCAAGGATTCGTTCGCTATAAGTAAATAGGGGCTATCCCCAGGGGATTTTTAGGAATATCTCCGTTGTTGATGTAGTTGCTATTCTCTCTTTTTTTATGGCTCATTGCCCAGATGTGCTACTAAGCGAAGGAAAGTAGGAATTCCGCCCATGACTGGGCTCCTTCTCTTCCAAGCGCATGTACCAAGAAAAGTAGAGAATTTACCTCCTCTATTATGGATCGGTCGAGCTACTTCGTAGGTTTAAATTCGACCGAAAGGAGAGGTTTAGAATATACTCGACCAATAGGGTTCAGAAAGAGCTCGACCAATAGGGAGAGGAGAGAGCTCGACCAATAGGGTTCAGAAAGAGCTCGACCAATAGGGAGAGGAGAGAGCTCGACCAATAGGGTTCAGAAAGAGCTCGACCAATAGGGAGAGGAGGGACACATTCGTTTGAGTTGCTTTCTCTCCTTGGTAAAGGTTTCACTTCGAAGCAGAAGGATCATGCTACGTCGGGTATCCCCTTCTTTATGAGCTACTGAGCGAAAGTCAATACTCACACAACTGAAAGAGTGGGTTACGAGAAAGACTCAATAGCTGAATTAATTGATGCGAACTACTAAGGACTTTTCTGAGTGCATGGAAGGAAAGAAAGACTAAGTAAATACGATGCTAAAGGAATAGTCAATAGGATTCTCAAAGTGAATAATCGGATTGAGAGGGCAGGAGAGCAAAGATTCTATTCGAGTAGAGAAAAAAGGGATTTGAGTCCTTGCTGCCACTATCGGAAAGGTTGGAAGACTGGTTACAGTTTCATACTGAAGCCTACCTTCTTTATCTATCAGATGAAAAGCTACGAATCATAAGGACCAAAGGCACCATAGGAGACAGGAGACCTGCAAACACTTATTTACTACTACGGGAAGAGAGACTTTAAGACCAGCTCCGCTTTCCCCCAGCCATCTAAGGATTCAAGCCAAGAACTGCGCACTTAGCCTTGCCTAATAATAGAGCTAAAAAGCGGAAAGAGTCTCCTTTTAGCCATATAAAATATGGACAATATTCCCATAGACAGTAAATAAGCCTGCTCCAAGCAGATGATGACGCGAATCTATCTCACCCAATTTTCATATATGATTGAATTCTCTATCTTGAAGAGCCAAAGCAAGTCCGGTCGGTGCGGGTAAGCCTCTCGCCTTCGCTTTCTCAGAGAATGGCCCGGGCCACACATAATGATTGCACTAAAATATGAGCCTAGGCCTAAGAAGTCTGATAAGCACAGATAGCAAGCATCTTTCAGAGAAAAAAAGCAATCCCTCCTTTTTCTGCTGCTCCCATTTCGCTCGTCTATCTTTTAGTACTTCGTCGATATGCCTCGGGAAGAGCTAGCAAAGTATAGATTAGAACTACTTTATATGTTCTCAAAGAAAGGCAATTCCGACGCCCAGAGGGAATGTATGCGAGCCTATCTTTCTTTCAATTCCCCTTAGACTCCGAGGAAAGCGTTTTTGGAAAATGCTGCGGATCCTTCTCTTCTTTTTTCCAGGGATAGAAAAAAGCGAACTCACGATCTGGAGAAATGGCCCCTAAGAGGCTAAACCATGGATCTATCTGCGAAAAAATCTTCTAGCTTGACGAAACTTTCCGATCTCTTTGCTTTGGAAGAAGAGTGAAATAGCGTCAATCCCCTCGCTACTAAGATTCTGGCCTGCAGTAGGACTTTCCTGAAACGTCTTTGATCACTGCCTTGCCCCTTTATTTGCATTTGAAATAGTGCTTCCTGGGTCTCACTGGCCACAAACTCGCGGGAATTACTTAAGGAGATTTAATGCCTAGCACTCACACTATAAGGGGTACTCCATCTACGAAACCTTAGGACTGACGCTCTTCCCACGAAAACTATCATTACTATTATAGGAAAAGCCAATAGCGAGGAAGCGTAAGCTGCGAGAAATTAACAGGGGACTTTGCTACTCTTACTTAAATACGGAGACAGGGACTGACGCCTTGACCTTTCTTTCAATCGAAGGAGGGCTGTTGAAAAAGAGAAAGAAAAAGGGTTGACAGAGCGGACTACCAGGATGAGAAAGAGTATGTGAAGGCGGTAAGACATTATTATTTGAAAGTTCCCTTCTGGCATTCTATCTAAATCTCTTTGAGAATCTATGAATGGAAATAATGTCTTAGAAATTCGTGTGATTAAGAATGGCGATCTTCCACAAAAAACAGAATATCCACTTAAATGTGGGTATAACTCCTCGCCACTCTAGTTGTCCTTCTTGCTGCTTACTATCTCACATAAGACGGAAAGAAGATATTATTATACGAAGACTGGAGGCTAGCTCTCTCTTATATCAGTCTGAAGCTACTGATTATGGCTATATTGACTAGCCGAGCCGGCCTTCTCCGCCCATCAACTCCTCCTGCTCTCTCTAATCAACTAGGTTCGGTAAGAACTATGCTCAGGTAGCAGTGCGCTAGAAAGAAATGATCGAATCAATTGATTTGGTTTATAAGACGAGCTGTGGGATAGGTACCCGGGCCTATTAAGGGATGCAATAGTAGAGAAATTGGCTAAAGCTGAGTGCTGGTAGGAGAAATGGGACGGCAGTGAAAAATCTCACAAAGAAAGAAGGGTACTAAACTGCTCTTTGTCAGTAAGGAAGTTGGCCTCTGAGAGCCTGCCTAACATAGGTATGGAAATAGGGATCTTTGCTCTTGGGAGAATAGGAAAGCTAGCACTCTCAAATCGCAGATCAGTGAGCACGGAGAAAAAAAAAGAGAGAGAGTCATAGCGGGGAAAGCAAGCGCTATCAGGAGCCTGAAAGCCATTCTGAAGTTGGGCTGAGGAAGATCTCCTCCACCTACTTTTGATGGGTAAATGGTTGAATCTTTCCTTAATCGGGCTGGTAGTCAAGTCGCTGACTTTGAAGGAGTTCATTTACTTTCACAATGGAAGGCTTCTAATTGGCCAAGGTCAGGGTGACCTTAGTAGCGGAGTAAGACTCGGAAGTGCTATCACTACCAGTTGTGGATGTGCTGATAGATCGAAGAGACCTCACCAAGTCTATAATAAGGTTGGTTGACCGCCCTATGCCGAATTGACGTGGGAACCTTACCAGATATTGAGAAAGTCCGAGGACGATGATTCACTTTCTCCTTCATTAGGTAAGGAAGCGATATTTTCTAACTTTCAAGATCTTCAAATAGCCTTTCAAGGAAGATGGGCTGCACCCCTTATATCAGTAAGAGAATACCCGAAGAACTGGGAGAGAGCCAAGTGAGAGGCAGCTAAGTAGCTCGGGAATGGCTAAAAGTAAAAACGAATGTAGAAAGGGAGAATGAATCTACCGTTGAAAGTGAGTAAAAGGAAGGCCGGAGAAGAAAAAATGAAAATTCTTTCATTTGGAGTTTCGAGTGAGAGATTAAGCTGTGATGGCCCTATCTCACCTTAGTTCCTAAGATTTGAAGTCAGACATGGTCTTGCGTCTCCTACTTTCGTTCAAAAGGACAAGTTGAGTACTGTAAAGCTCAGTTTGGACACATTTCTTTCTCCCTTACGTCTCAACTCTTTCATAAGAAGGTAAAGCTGTCCAAGAGTACCTTTATAGAGTTCAGCTTTCTACAAAATTAGTGATCGAATCGACAAGGCAAGAATCCCTTGCAAGCTCTGGATTACATATGATTCTATTTTCTTTGATCAAATTGAGTGACAATTGGTAGCGGATCGGCTCATCTATCTGCTTTAGGCTTATAGTAGGCTAGTTCCACCCACGAGGGAGACTGTCTTAGCCTGCTTACCAACTGTCCGCAGTGGGCCATCAAATTAAAGAAAGAACCTCTCTTGCGGAAATAGATGCAAAGACCGGAAGAAGGGAAGTAGCTTATCAAAAAGCCAATGCCCGCTTCAACCGCTGCTTGCCCTTAGTGGGCAGACCATCAAAGAAAAGCTAGCATAGCGAAGAAGGTAGACCTAGCAGCCTTACTTCTGAGAGGTCTACGCGCCATAAATGGATCTTTTGCTTTCTATCAATTGATTGGGATGTGTATGAAAAAGTAAAAAATTGTCACAAGTGGAGTCAGATAGAGATAGGCAGGGATGTGCTCTGGCAAAGAGAGGAAAGGCGAGTTAGAAGGGTGCAGCTGCCCGAGCTAATGAAAGGCAAGGGTAAAGGAATTGGCCTTGAGATAGAAATGAGGGGAATTCTCCGTAAGCACATAGCTCATAGAGGAATGGCTTGGGAATGGTAGATCTAGTCTAGTTAAGCTAATTGAAGAATCACCCACGAAAGGCACGAAGTAGCTCGAACAAAGTGAGAGGAACAAAGAGAGATTTCTCAGTGCAGTCCGCCGAATTAATTAAATTCTGTGAGGAAGATGGCTAAGCTAGAGAACGAATGGATTCAGCCCGACCCTCACCAGCCACTACTGAAGAGCGAAAGCTAAGTCCAGGTAGTCTAAGAGTTTTAGCCCAAGGGGAATGCTCTTAGAGCTATCTCACTTCTTAAACGATCTACTTGAAAGAAGTATAAGAGGTGACGGAAGAAAGAACTCCTATTCTACTCTACAATGCCGGATTCAAATTCTGCGGAAATCTTTCTCCTTTTTTCCTCCGTAGACTGGCCCTTGGAAGATAAATTCTATAGATAAGTGGGCTCCGACTTGAGTGGACCACTTTTTTCTGCCATTGATGGAGACAGAGAAGGGCGCTAGCGCTGGTACTCTTTACAAAGAAGTAAGAAAAAGAAGTGCTTCCACGGAATGCTATAGTCTCCTAACTCTTTCCGTCATCAAAAGCCTAGCGATGCTCCCCCTTATTCTTTGTATTGCATGCAGGTGAGTACTGTCTTACTTTATTCTTAGTGTGAGCGGATTGGGATTGACTAACCTAACTAAGGTAACTGATTCCAGTTTTTTCTCCTTCTCAGGTGAGAAAGGAAGTTGAATGACTGATCCGAGCCAAGAAGGTCTCCGACTGGACCTTTTCGCTTTGCTTAAGAAGATAGGACTACGATTGGCAAGAAGGGAAAGTCTCCAATCATCAAGTCATCTTTCTCTGATTCTCTCACATCTCAGCCTTAAGCTATTCCAGGAAAAGAAGGACTCGGAGATAGAATGACATAAAAACCTAGGGAACCTGGTGTATTTGAACATGATCGGGAGTCACAAGTCCCCAAGCGGAAGCGATGCCACTGAAATAGGGATTTCTGGATCGAGGTAATTGTATAAAAAAGTGCTTCCCCGGCTTCGTAACTCGAGGTGAAACTACAAGAGGCGCGGTCAAACTACCACTTTCTCTACAAATAGAGCGACCACCTCGGCCAAAAGAACTTCAATTGGACGTAAACCTCGTGGGACTGGGTCGACCCGGGCTCGAAACTAAACCTCTTGCTTTCCGAGCAGGTTTGAGCATTGAACCGAGGAAAGAGGGCTTGAAGAGACTAAATGTAATTACAGCAGCCCAATCGGCACCTATGAGGCAGTCGTAAGACAAGAGGAAGGTATCTACTGCTCGATTGGTACTGGAGAACTCATTCATTAGGAGGATGCTCTTACCTGCTCCGATCATTGAATATCTTTTTTTTGCAGGAATCGGGTGATAAAGAAAGAGAAATATAAAAGATAGGCCGCCCTAACTTAAACTATTCTTCTTCGGCTCTTTCGCAGGTCTCAGGTAAAGGGCTGATGACCGGATCTACAATTGCTTCATAACCTTTCGAGTAATCAGACCCCAGGAGATTCACCTAATCATTTCAAGATAATCCTTAGAAGCACTCATATCTTCGATCGGAATTCCATCGCTATCCTTAGCTTAAAAACCTACCGGAATTGTTCTTTACTTCTTTTTACTTTTGTAAAAAAGTCTATTCAAGCCTATCTTTTTCTATCCCGTATTCTGCCATCGTCGCTTATACCGGCATTTCCCTATCTCTTCTCGGATAGTAGTTCTTTTTTATTTTTCTTTGTGCTGATAGGGAAGCCCTTTCTTTTGACGACATAAACCTAAAAACATCCTCTTACTGGGCAAGTCGTCGCGTTAGCGTACTAAGAGCCCTCTGGTTGCATTGAAAAAAGATGAGCTTTTTCCCCCGGTTCAAAAGATGCCACATCTGCCTCAAGACCCACAGCTTATTCAACAGCTTACGCCCCGCGATTTGTTGCTTCCAAGGTTTTCGATTGGTCTTCTTTCTACCCGGGTTTCAAGCCATCGTCTCAGTTGGTGGCCTAAGATAAGGCAACTTACAAGATCGGATTAGCAAATCATGAAACCTGCCAAAGAAGAGCTTCCAATCGCATATTGCGCCCATACGCCTACCTTTTGTTTTACCTACTTAGGCCACATCTCCTTCTGCTCGTCCACTCGGGGATGACCCCTAAAAGAAAGACTGACGTTGGCTACACTTGTTTGATTGCTTGGGCTACTTTTTTTAGTTACAAAATTTTAGAAAGAAGTGGCTATCTCCTTGCCCGTAGAAAGCATTGAAAGAAGAAGAAAGCGGGAGGGAGTGATCCACAAGAGGAGCTCTTCCTTCTACTTGATGAAAGACTCAGACTGCCGAGGAAGGGGAAAGATACTTCTAATACAACACTAAATAAACCTTTCTTACCCGCTTTAGATCTGCAAGATCTAAGGGGGGCTCTCCATGCTTCTAGTGAATTCAGAAGTTTTTCTGCAAGTGTAGGCGAAAATGTTCTCGAAGCTCCGGAGGGAGCGAACAGCGAGTTAACTGGAGCAAGTGAGTTGACAGCAAGGGAAGTACAATCAAGCCAATCAACTAGGGGAACTAATGCGTTGGCCATTGCAGTCTTTGTTGGATCATCCGTCTTAGGTGCCATAGTCATTCTTAACACTCTCGTTCAACAATTAAAATGTAGTTTTCGCTTGTAACTTTCTGGTGAGATGGTTCAATAGTCGTTAGATTTAGATAAAGTAAAGGCGCCCGATTGGAGCTCATTGGTTCAGCAGGAAGAGGAGGAAAGGATAATTTACTACGAGAGTGCAGGGATTTGCTCCTCAATAGGTATCGGGGTACAGAAAGAGTACATTGACACATATTGCTTGGTCGCTTGAAGACTTTCTACGACGTTAGTGAGAGCAGAGTCCAAAGGAAAACCAATTAAGCCATTCTAATGAAAGTATGATAATGAATTCATTGGTGGCAAAGCTCTAAGCCTGCACACGGATATCGGTCGGGACCTGAGGATACCAGCCGATGATGAGGGGGCTTTAAGGGAGAACTGCTCTCTCTATCTCAGCAGCTTTCCCTACTACCGGCACAAGAGGAACGAAGTCTCTAAGGCCTACTTCCTCTCTCTGATCTCCAAACCCGTCCCGGGAAGCCGCCTTTGAAGATGAGTGGATCGGGAATCCGAAGAAAAGGCCTACTTATAAGTCAGGCGCACTAGCGCACCAAGCAAGTGCCCGGGCTGGATTGACTGGCTAGCTCGTGCAATCAACGAAAAAATCCTTCGCCTTAGTAAGCTAAGCAAGCCTGGTTCTACGGGCACTACGGTAGGACGTGGATCGGACGAGAATGGACTTATCCGTAATGTAATAGAAGAATCATAGTCCAGTTCCTATGTATATAAGGCTTTCTCCCAGACGAAGGAGATATGAATTGCATTCAGGCGGGGGCGGGGCTTGGCCCTGTCTTCTCTCCTGGTCGGAGGCGAGGCAAAGTTCATCATTCAGTCGTGGGGTGCTCATAGAAAAGAAGGCGTCGCCCAAGGAGTGGCAGATTTTTATGGAGTCTCGCTTTGATGCTGGGAAGATCCATAGATCTGGATAGAGTCTCACTCATAGCATAGATAGAGGAATAGTACGCGCGCTAGCTACGGCTTAGGCAGTTGATCGGATCAGATAGCCCCTCGGGCAACCAACCAAACCCGGCACATAAGATTCCGATCAAGAACCTGCTGGAGGTATGGCTGAGTGGCTTAAGTCATTGGTTTGCTAAATCGACATAGAAGAAAGATTATATCATGGCTTCGAATCTCCGGCACGGAAGTGGAAGGGGCGGGCCTGAGAGAAAGAACCTCTTGGTGGAGTCCCCTGGAGGACAGAATAGCACTACTTAGTGACTAGGTGATCGGCTCAGATAGCCTTCTTTTTCTTTGACCGGCCTATCTTCTTTCTATAAGCAAGCTCCCTACGGAACCGGTTCTTGAGCATGTTGGGAGATTAGGCGGCAGTTGAAAGAGCGGCTCGAAAGCTTGACGAACAAGCGAAAAAGCCCTATATATTTTCTTAAATAAAGTAAAGCACTTTTCCCTTAGACGTCAAGTGGTAAGGTAGGGCGCTATTCGATGAAGAAAACAGACTGACGGAAAGTGGTTCAGGTAGCTCAGCTGGTTAGAGCAAAGGACTGAAAATCCTTGTGTCAGTGGTTCAAATCCACTTCTGAGCGGTCATAGAATTGAAGAAAGAAAGTGAGATCTTTCAATATATAAGTACAAAAGAAAAAATATCAGTCTAAGTAAGAATCGTGAATGAAAAAAGCTCTCTTTCCTTCTCTTGAGCCGAGGGAGTAGACTACCTTCTATGGCAGTGCCATTTAAGAAAGACGGACTCTCCTGCTTGAAGGGATGGCTATTGCGAATCAAGCTTGAGAAAAGATAGTCTTCTTCCTTCTTCACTCAGACTTCTTTCTGAAATAGAATGCCCGTACTAAAGGACCAACTGCAGTTATTCGCCCATTTAATAGCTTCGGTTATTTCTTCAACACAGAATCTCTCGGTCAGTGACCGACCTGGGGATAAGAAAGAATGGAAAGAAGGAAAAAGCGCACCAATCACAGCTTCTTCACCAAGACGTGTGAAGAGGGCCTCTACGCCTTTCGCTCATTAAGTCTCAAAAAGAAGGAAAGCGCTTGTCCTCCCTTAGCGGAGATTCGGCTAACACAGGGAATCTCTCTTCTAATAGCTTCACTTTATTAGGGCTTGGTCGATCCTCTGCAAAGAAAGATCAAGAGTAGAGATGTGAGAAAAAGAGATAGAATTCTTAGATCGGCCTAAGACGAGTTCTTTTGTCGAACTCTTTGCTCCTACTATCTCTTTTATTAGTGAAGGCGGAAAAAAAACTCTGCTTCAATCCCTACTTCGACCAAATCGTGCAGCAGGAAGCGTCCGACTTCTTTTTCATAGTGCACATTTCAAAGAGTGCCAATTGATGCAGAGAAGGTAGTTTACTTGCTTACTTCTTAGAGTAATGAGAAAGACAGAAAAAAGACAGTGTGACTATTCAGAATCAGGCCCTGAATAGGATGCTGGAGGGGCCCTCGAGAGAAGAATCTACTTCTGCAAAGCCGCTAGAAGACCTTTAATCTGGTTCGCAATGATCTTTGCTTTAGTTTTTTAAATCTTTTCTTTGATCTTTGGATGTTGGGAACTCTGTAAAGCTCGGTCTAAATGTCTTTTTTATGGTCTGTCTATTAATCCTCATTATTAAGCATATTATGGTAGACCTTCAATCAACATATGCAATGTGTCTACAAACCTCAGTCTTCTTTGGATAGTCTTGCACAGATTTTTATGTCTTCATTAAGTCATCCTTGATGTATAGCTTAGGCCCGGTAGCTGGTGGAAATGGGATAAGAGCTTTTAAAATATATTTGAGCTGGTCCTAAGGCACTAGATAAATCACCAAATGAGGCTTCCAAAGGGCTCTTTTTGCCCTTAAGTAGTTCTCAGAAAGCCTCAATCTCTTTAAACAAAGGGCAATAGACCGTAAGTGGAATCAAACCTTCCCATTTTAAGGGTGCCGGTCTCCTAATAAAGGAAGGTGTAATTGCCAGTAGTTGGAAAAAGAAAAAGCAAATTCTTCTTCGTAAAGCAGTCCTAATAATATAAGCTCTCGCGAGGTTTAATTCCTTGCTAGATAAATTAACTATTTAGAATAGGTCATGGGCGAGATATTTATCTTTGGTGTAATGGGCTCAGACTAAAGGACTGACGGCGATTAGAGAGGAGTTAGCGCGCGGTAGGAATATCTATTTAAGAGTGAAAAAAGCGGAAGAATTCTTCTAATTGATATACATAGGTTGACGAAAGTTATTCCTTTTTCGATCGAGATTATATACTAAAGAAGGCCTTATGCACTTTCACAGCTATGTCTGGTATAAAGATTGAAAGCCCCCGCCTTTTACCTCTTGGCTTTCTTCCATCTTGAAACTTATTCAAGTTATACTATATCCTATTCTCTTATAGGAGAGAGCTTTCATAGGGTTTATTGCTAAAGAGAAATTAACGTAGAGAAGGAAAGCGACTAGAGTTCACGTCAGGGTCCGAAGGAGTTGATGTAGTTGCTTGTACTTTGATTTTTTTTTTAATTGCTTTCTGTTCAGTGATCTTCCTTCCTCCATCACTATGGAAAGGTTGGAGGCTAGGTCAGTAAACTACCTACACCCGAAGGAAGAAGGTGATTTTTTTTAATCTCAATAAAGATCTTTATTTCAATGAGGTGATCATAGCATCGATAGCTCTGCCTTGCAGACAAGTAGCATTTAGGCCTGAGAAAGATAGAAAGGTCTTTCTTTTGGTCAACAATTTGGAGACTTTTTACACATTAGACCGGGAAAATACAGGGGAAAAAAAGAAAGTCTAAGCGCATATGGCACGAAAAGGAAATCCGATTTCGGTCAGACTCTTTCAGAATCGTAGTTCAGATTCAAGTCGGTTCAGTGAGGGCGACCGCGAAAGTCACCGAATGGGTCAGTCTTTTCCTTCAGTTTGTCCTATATTAAAAAAAAAGCGTGGGAGGACGTTGCAGATGTCGGGGACGGACACGACTTCTTCTAATGCTAGAAGACCACTGGAAAACACCCGGGACCAGAGCATGTCGTGAAAGAAGCACACTGGGCGTGCTTCGACCGTGTCTCCGGGGCACAGTTGAATGTAGATATCATGAACGCGAGGTGCAGGATACCAGGCCGAGAAACCCGGGCAACCACCCCCTATGTGCCGATCGCTAGCGCATCTAGGGCCCCGGCGCCTAGCTCAGCTGGAGAAGCCTAGCCTGATCTGAGAAGTGCTAATTCGGTTTGGATAGACTTCATTCAAGAACGCCGCCGCCCCAGGAATCAATAAGAAAACAAGTGCTAAGTTTCAGATCAGTGAATAAACCGAAACGAAAGAAGAGACGTTTCTCGCTCGGCGCCTAAAGCGCACTATGCTCCGCTTCAACAAATGAGAGTTTTCGGTGGAACCGGTGAACCACGCGAGCTGGTTAGATGCGTGGGACAGAGGGCTCATAGTACCTGCTAGCGCGGCTACGCAGTGGAAGGGAAGGAGCCTAAATCGACCCCTTCTTTTTTTTTCAAAGAAAAAGAGCAGTACAAACTCTCGGATGAGACTAAGCAGCCACCGACCGTTCCGACACGCCCCTGACCTATCTTGATTAAGACCGAAAACCTATAGAAAATGGAGCCTAGTTTAAGCTGTCAAACAAATGATAGAATGGAAAATTTAGAATAACCCACTAGTAGGGAAGGGGTATGGATGGAGTCTCGCTCAGTAAAGAGAGTTGTAGATTCGTAGAAAAGGAGAAGTTACTTTAGATTTTTTTTAAAGCGCTAACGCGCCCCTGCAATCTTTCTAAAGTAACAAGCGCGAAACTTTACTTTGAGAAAGAAGGTGTTGCCGCTTTATTAGTAAGTAAGCTTCTTTCATATCAGGTGAAAGGTTGCTTGCTTTTAGAAGGATATAAATTATATAATCTAAGGCGCGTTAGCGCTTTCTTTTTCAATAAGGACATTTAGGCTTTACTAATAACATAGAAAGGGCCTTTCAAAAACAGCCTCCTCCCGCTGCGAGGGCGTTGCACGAAAGCAAAGCGCCCCCCGCCCGATCAACAGTTGCTTTGCTGGTAGGCCTACTTAGGTTAGGGGGCATTGTCCCTCAGTTCTTACCAACCTCCAGTGTGTAATCGACATGTTGCTAGCTTCAACTCGGTTGAATAAGAATCATTGATTCCCTCTGCTGTCCATTTCTTATTCATTCAGGGTGCTCGGCCGGTGCTCCTTTCTCAAACCAGAACAACTCTGAACGTTAGGGAAGACCACCTGAGCAAACCGACCGAAGAGACTTGACTTATCCGAAGCGAACGATAGCGGCTTAAAGCTAAGACTATCACGAGCAGCGTCGCTGCTTGATCGACGGGGAGGAGCATCTCAAAGTATGGGGCAAAAGATCAAGCGCTTTTACTTTGTCCCCCGGGATCCACCACAGGTTGGGTTTGAGCGAGAGCCGTGTGATGGGTGACTATCCAGCACGGTTCGGAGAGCACTTTTTGTCTGCGCTGGTAAATGCCCCCCTATCAAGCAAGAAAGAAGCGGCTCCTTCCACGGCGGAGTAACCATTGACTCTATTTATTATTATGGTAAATCAGTGTATCAAGATGTCAATCTGAGATCTTATTTCGATTCGATACGTCCACCTACGAGACTCACCTTTGGCTTTCGTCTCGGTAGGTGTATTATTCTACATTTTCCCAAAAGAACATTCATTAATTTATTTCTTCCCCGTCGACCACTTAGACTGAAACGACACAAAAAAAGCAGACCCGGAAAGGAGAAGGGCCGGCGGTGGACATTCGGGAAAGTCGGGCCGATCAGGTGTCTTCATTCAAGCGACAATACAGAAGAAGAACGAAACGAAGTGAGAGGAAGGGGGGCAGGGAAAAGAATCGAGTCGATCAGGCTCGACGACCGGGAGAAGGAAAACGAAATAAGGATTTGGCCGAAAAAGAAGCAACACTATGGATACCATGACCGATCACCATCGATAAAGAAGAATCTTTCTAAATCACTTCGGGTCAGCGGGGCCTTCAAGCATCCGAAATACGCCGGGGTTGTAAATGACATAGCGCTCCTGATAGAAAAGGACGACTCCTTCATAAAAACGAAGTTATTAAAGTTCTTTTTCCAAAAGAAGTCCCGCTCCGACGGCCCGACGAGTCATCTACTTAAAAGAACCCTCCCTGCAGTGCGCTTCTCCTTGAATTATTCGGTCATGCAATATTTATTGAATACAAAGAAAAAAATAAATTTCGACCCCGTCGTAGTTCTCAATCATTTCGTCGCACCCGGCGTGGCTGATCCATCTACGATGGGGGAAGCGAATGCACAGGGAAGAAGCTTAGATAAGAGAATACGTTCTCGCATCGCTTTTTTTGTAGAAAGCTCGACCAGCGAGAAAAAGTGTTTGGCCGAAGCCAAAAAGAGGTTGACTCACTTCATTCGCCAAGCGAATGATCTTCGCTTCGCGGGAACAACAAAAACCACCATCTCGCTCTTTCCTTTCTTCGGTGCTACCTTTTTCTTTCCAAGGGATGGGGTTAGGGTGTATAATAACCTTTTTTTTGAGGATGCCCGGGAAAAAGTCCTAGGTAAATTAAGGATCAAATGTTGGAACCTCATGGGTAAGGATAAGGTAATTGAATTGATAGAGAAATTTAGAAACCTGGGTGGGATAGGAGAATTGAAAAAGGGAATAGAGATGATGATAGAGATCATACTGAGAAACAGAAGAATTCCGTACGGGTACAGCTCTTATTTGAACGAAATGAAAAAAATGCGATCTTTGTTGTCTAATAGAACAAACACTAATACCTTAATTGAGTTGGTCAAGATTCAATCTGTTTATCAAAGTGCTTCTCTGATTGCTCAAGACATTTCTTTTCAACTGAGGAACAACAAAAGAAGATCATTTCGTTCCATTTTTAGTAAAATAGTGAAGGATATTCCATTAGTAATGAAAAAAGGGGTGGAGGGGATCCGTATATGTTGTTCAGGTCGATCAAAAGGCGCAGAAATAGCTAGAACTGAATGCGGAAAGTATGGAAAAACATCTCGTAATGTATTTAACCAGAAAATAGATTATGCTCCTGCGGAAGTATCTACTCGTTACGGAATCTCAGGTGTCAAAGTGTGGATTTCTTATAGTAAAAAAAAGAGGGGACGTGCTATATCCGAAACGTACGAAATATAGTAAATATCGTAAAGGCAGATGTAGTAGGAGTTGCAAACCGGACGGTACACAACTTGGTTTTGGAAGATATGGCACTAAAAGTTGTAAAGCTGGTCGTCTTTCATATCGAGCCATTGAAGCAGCGCGTCGGGCTATAATCGGACAATTCCATCGTGCTATGAGCGGACAATTCCGAAGAAATGGTAAGATATGGGTAAGAGTTCTCGCGGATCTCCCTATTACCGGGAAACCTACAGAAGTAAGAATGGGAAAAGGAAAAAAGATTATGGTTCTTTTTTTCATTCTTTTTTCTTTTTTGGGGGGTTCTTCTGGTTCTCGTGGAAAGTTGGGGGGACTGGGACTGGTCTAACATGATGGCTCCATCAGGGGCTGCGGGCCCATCAAGCTCAAACCCTTTGCCTTTTGATCTAAATCTTCCTCCAGCGGCGGAGATAGATCTAAATCTTCCTCCAGCGGCGGAGATAGATCTAAATCTTCCTCCAGCGGATGCGCCGGAGGATGAATGGACATTAGTCCATCTCCGGGAGCTACATCGGCAAACCGTCGAGCAGCTTCGCTTTTTGGAGCGACAGCGAGAAATCTGCTTTCGACGCGAGATTCGACGCCGACAGGTTTTGGGAACAGAGCAACGCCTACATTGGCAAACCGTCGAGCGGCTTCTCCTTTGGGAGCAACAGCGCGAAATCTCCATTCGCGAATGGATTTGGAGAATAGAGCGACGAATAGAGCGACGGAGACATTTTGAGGAGCAGTTGCGAATTTTCCGGGAGGGTCGATAATTGTAAGTATTCGTGGAGTAGATGAGTTCTTTCGAATGAAAAAAAAAGTGCTTTGTTTCGTTGGAAAAACCAACGCACATCATATTGACTTTCTCTCGCCCTACTTCTAAGGATAGATAGAAAAGGTTGGAGAGAGTGACTTTCTAAAATTCTCTCCTTTCTAAAGCTGCGCAATGGGTCCCACCAGAACGCTAAAAATGTGGGGGAAGAAGAGTTTTCACGATAGGAAAAAAAGAAATGACTATAAGGAACCAACGATTCTCCCTTCTTAAACAACCTATATCCTCCACACTTAATCAGCATTTGATAGATTATCCAACCCCGAGCAATCTTAGTTATTGGTGGGGGTTCGGTTCGTTAGCTGGTATTTGTTTAGTCATTCAGATAGTGACTGGCGTTTTTTTAGCTATGCATTACACACCTCATGTGGATCTAGCTTTCAACAGCGTAGAACACATTATGAGAGATGTTGAAGGGGGCTGGTTGCTCCGTTATATGCATGCTAATGGGGCAAGTATGTTTTTCATTGTGGTTCACCTTCATATTTTTCGCGGTCTATATCATGCGAGTTATAGCAGTCCTAGGGAATTTGTTCGGTGTCTCGGAGTTGTAATCTTCCTATTAATGATTGTGACAGCTTTTATAGGATACGTACTACCTTGGGGTCAGATGAGCTTTTGGGGAGCTACAGTAATTACAAGCTTAGCTAGCGCCATACCTGTAGTAGGGGATACCATAGTGACTTGGCTTTGGGGTGGTTTCTCCGTGGACAATGCCACCTTAAATCGTTTTTTTAGTCTTCATCATTTACTCCCCTTTATTTTAGTAGGGGCCAGTCTTCTTCATCTGGCTGCATTGCATCAATATGGATCAAATAATCCATTGGGTGTACATTCAGAGATGGATAAAATATCTTTTTACCCTTATTTTGTTGTAAAGGATCTAGTAGGTTGGGTAGCTTTTGCTATCTTTTTTTCCATTTGGATTTTTTATGCTCCTAATGTTTTGGGGCATCCCGACAATTATATACCTGCTAATCCGATGCCCACCCCGCCTCATATTGTGCCGGAATGGTATTTCCTGCCGATCCATGCCATTCTTCGTAGTATACCTGACAAATCGGGAGGTGTAGCCGCAATAGCACCTGTTTTTATATGTCTGTTGGCTTTACCTTTTTTTAAAAGTATGTATGTGCGTAGTTCAAGTTTTCGTCCGATTCACCAAGGAATCTTTTGGTTGCTTTTGGCAGATTGCTTACTACTAGGTTGGATCGGATGTCAACCTGTGGAGGCACCATTTGTTACTATTGGACAAATTTCTCCTTTAGTTTTTTTCTTGTTCTTTGCCATAACGCCCATTCTGGGACGAGTTGGAAAAGAAATTCCTAATTCTTACATGGATGAGACTGATCACACCTGATTGGTTAAAAATTAATACACCAATCATAAACTTCTCCTCAGTTCTATGCGAAAAGAATTCTGAGCCCCTCTTCCTTTCCTTCATGAATGATAACCATGACCACACAAATGTTCACACCTCGCACAAGTATAGTGCGTGTACTCTCTCGCAACGTGAGGTACAATTTTAATAATGAGTCGTACCTGTCCGTCTTGATGTTTAATCCTTTGATAAGGTCCATATTATTGTTAAATCCTAATCGTCCTATATTATATTCTTCTAAGTCGTAGTTCATGCCAGGTTTGGCCAAATTGATGTCTAATTAAACTATCTTCTATTCTTCCACAGTCCATAATGATGTGAACTCCCTGCAGCATTCTAATCAAGGTATGAAGTCGCATCTGGGAGATCAAGATCATCCTTCTAAATCGCAGCTAAATGAAGGGCAGAAGGCTATGAAACAAGTCTGCGGGAGTTTAAAACTTGAATTGGCTGAAAGAAAAGGGGGCATAAGAAAGAAGGAATATAGAAGATTGGACGTTATTTTTGTTCGTCTCCTCTTTGCGGGAGCCGTTCTTTTTTTTTTCTAAAAATTTATTTTTTTAATTGGTTCTTGGCCCAGCTTTCAAAAGTTGGGCTTTCCCCGGTCCTAGCTTTATCTTTCGCTAGGGGCTTAGGATGGGAAGGGGGTCTCATTTTGGCAGGAATTTTTTCTCTCCTTGATCCGGAGAACGCGGTTTTTTTTTAATAGCATGATGCCTTCTTCGGGGGCTGCTGGCCCATCAAGCTCAAACCCCGGCCCTCGGTTGTACATTGATCTAAATCTTCCTCCGGCTTACATTGATCTCAATCTTCCTCCGGCTTACATTGATCTCAATCAGATAAATCTCCTGAACCTGAAGAAACGAGGACGGAAGAAGTAGAGCGACGTCGTCAGATAGAAGAGCTGACTTTTCGTCGATTAGAGGCCTCATCCTGGTTCAACAAAAAAAAGAAGCTTAGGGAGAAGGCAAAAGCGCTCGTGCGGCTAAAAGGACAGATCGCCGATCGCATGGGGGAATTGGATCATGAGTGCCCCGAATTTTGGCGAAAGCACAAGAGGATAGACTTATTCGGGATTCCTTTCTAACAACGCATCAAAGGGAGTACAAGCCTCGCAAACTCCAAGAGAAGTTGGACGCTTTTTTTAAGGAAAATGCCCGCGATTCCCGCACCTATGCAAGTTTGTGCAAGATTCGCACGAAATTTTCTGGGAACCTTCAAATTTGAATGTCTGGGCATGATTTTCCCTTACTTGGACATCCTGATCATGTATGGCTATGGGAGGGACTCTTTTCATTAGGTATTGAACATTTTACGTGCTCTTACTGATTGATCCCGTATCAGCGGGAATATTTTTTATAAGTAGTATTCCATTTTCTGTCTTTTTTTCGGTATGCCGCTCTTCGAACTCGAAGAGAGCGAGTATAGATAGACTACTATCATGAATATCCTTCGCCCCTTATCTCCTCATCTTCCTATTTATAAGCCACAGCTTACTTCGACGTTTTCTATTTCCCATAGAATCTCCGGGGCTTTCCTAACCACTATAGTTTTGTTTTTTTATCTTCTTTGTCTTAAAATAGGTTTTATTTGTTTCACCTATGAGAATTTCTACCAATTCTTCTTTTATTCATCAAAGCTCATCCTAATCTCCGTCGAGATTACTGCCTTAGCCCTGTCCTATCATCTGTATCATGGGGTTCGTCATTTATTGACGGATTTTTCCGGATTTTTCTTTCTTAGAATTGGGCGAAAAAGAAGCAACACTATGGATACCATGACCGATCACCATCGATAAAGAAGAATCTTTCTAAATCACTTCGGGTCAGCGGGGCCTTCAAGCATCCGAAATACGCCGGGGTTGTAAATGACATAGCGCTCCTGACGTACTGGAGTTATAACATTTGAATTTCTTTTACATTCCACGTTCCCGAAATGGATCCTATCAAATATTTCACATTTTCTATGATCATCTCTATTTTAGGTATTCGGGGAATCCTCCTTAATAGACGAAATATTCCTATTATGTCAATGCCAATTGAATCAATGTTATTAGCTGTGAATTTGAACTTTTTGGTATTTTCCGTTTCTTCGGATGATATGATGGGTCAATCATTTGCTTCATTGGTTCCAACGGTGGCAGCTGCGGAATCTGCTATTGGGTTAGCCATTTTCGTTATTACTTTCCGAGTCCGAGGGACTATTGCTGTAGAATTTATTAATAGCATTCAAGGTTAAACATGACTCCTAGAGAATTACCAAAATACGAAGTTCTCTTCTCCTTTCGTTCTCTTCTTTCTTCTTTATTTAAAAAGTTGGCAGGGTCAGGGCCTTTCTCGCTGGGCGAGCCGACTCGTAAGTCCTTTCCTAAACCACTTCCCGGTCAGTTGCTGAAAGATAGAGAGAAGCTTTCTAAATGAGATGGAGTTCCATGAATATGCAGGCTAGAAAGATGTTATTTGCTGCTATTCTATCTATTTGTGCATTAAGTTCGAAGAAGATCTCAATCTATAATGAAGAAATGATAGTAGCTCGCTGTTTTATAGGCTTTATCATATTCAGTCGGAAGAGTTTAGGTAATACTTTCAAAGTTACTCTCGACGGGAGAATCCAGGCTATTCAGGAAGAATCGCAGCAATTCCTCAATCCTAACGAAGTAGTTCCTCCGGAATCCAATGAACAACAACGATTACTTAGGATCAGCTTGCGAATTTGTGGCACCGTAGTAGAATCATTACCAATGGCACGCTGTGCGCCTAAGTGCGAAAAGACAGTGCAAGCTTTGTTATGCCGAAACCTAAATGTTAAGTTAGCAACACTTCTAAATGCCATTTCTTCCCGTCGCATCCGTCTTCAGGACGATCTAGGCACAAAGTTTCGCATATTAGTTGGGAGGAGATTTTGCCCTTCGTCTATCACGAAAGCAGAAAAAATAGAACTCATTCAAGAGAGCTTGGTGGTCTTAAGAATGGTTCGGGGGGAGCCTTCTCTTAAGAATAAATAAAGAAGACTAATAGAAGAAAACAAAACAGTCAGTCCAATATTTGCTTGCACGGGTTGTTATTTCAAGTGGGATCAGTCCGGATTTGACCGATGTCAACATTCTCGCCAACGCCTATTGCATTTTGATGGAAAAGGGACCTGGTAATGAACTTATGACAGAAGCCCTGAAAATCCCGTTCCTAAAGATTTATATAAAAGACTAGTTTTGTACATAAAGTGCTTTTGTGGTTTGCTTTTACTGTACCGCCTAATGATGATGTCCACTCCTGGCTCGATGCACTTAATGAAAGGGAACTCTGACGATTAAGAAAGAATTTCCTTCGCCGCTGCTAAGCAACATCCTTTAAGTGAGAGGGCCGGACCGCGTGAATAACCTTTCGCCGACCGAGGTGGAAGAAACCATTGGGCCATTCTCCGGCTATCGATTTCGATATGGAACTGCCTTGGTTCCGTCTATTGAGACGGAGATTAAGCTTTGTTATGTTGTGTACAGGCGCTCTTTGTTAACCCGTCGGGTGCGCAGCTGTATGCCTGTGTAGGTGGTCCCCACGCGGGGAGCTCTTGGGCTTTTTCCGCTCGACCGCACCTACATGACTTTGAACCTGGAAGGTTTTTTTAATTGAATGCATGGGTTCTCCGGCTGGATTGGGTTTGTGTTCTGTGACTGGCCTTTCTCTTGTTGTTGTCGAGTGCCTGCAGCTTGACTCCACATAGGCTATCCCTCCTCGCTTGCACGCCTTGTGGCAAACGTCACTGAAAATTGTGTATATAAATAAAAAAAAGAGTCACGCTCTTTAAGCCCTAAGAAATAGGCTTAATCGGTTCGAATCCGAATAAGGGCTCTTTCTTTTTCTTTCTCCGGAAAAGTAGAGTCACTTACCCAGATAAGATGTTGCTAGGCAGGCGGTTCCCTCTTACTTGGAGGCCCCTTTCACTCCATGAAGTAGCGGGGCTCGTTGAAGCAGACCTAGGCAGAAGGAAAAGAGGTAGTTCGCGCTCGATAATAGGGGTCCCTGTTGACAATGAAAGGCATCTCAGTAGTCCACAGTAGATGGCGTTCAGAACCAGCCGCGAAGAATACGAATTTCCATCACACAAGATGAATCGAACCTTTTTCAGCATTTTTTTTCTCTCTTTTGAAACGAGTGATTATCAGTATCACCGTACTTTTGGTTACTCGTATCCTTTTTTACTCTATCTAACAGGTTTCTTTTGAAGCCGCTTTCTTTGCTCCATTTCTTACCGACTTGCTCGATTTTCTTTTTTCTGCCATGGATTTAATTTAGGTGGGATAGGCTTCCGCCGGAGACGATCGAAGTGGTGCTAGTTCTTCGAAGCAACCTTCTTTTGATCTCAATGTACCCGCAGCCGAACAAGCAGTGTATGAGCAAACGCTGGAGCAAATAAAAAACCAAAAGCAAACTTTAGCCGACCTGCGTCACCCTCTCATTAAGAAGGAAGCACGGAAATTGACATAAAGAAACTTCGCCAACAGACGTGGTCGAACAGCTAATCAGTCGAATTGGTAGCAATAAGGCACGGGCAGAAAACGACCACAATGCGCCGCTTAACGATTTTCTAAATCTCAAGACGGGGTTAACCCGAGCGTGTAAAAATGCGGAGGATGAGACCAAGGGCCGTATGCCCATCCGAAGTTAAATTCAAGCTATCATTCAAGAGTATAGCCAGAATGATAGCTTGAACTAACTTTCATTCCCAGACCGCCGACGAATAATAGGTACCCCCACCCCAGGCAGAGTTAGTGAGCCGTGTAATAGGCGACCATTTCGCGCGGTTCGGGGGGCACTTGAGTCAGCCGCCGGCGCCCGACTACGTCTTGACCCCTATCCAATTTTTGGGCCAATTCCCCCTTTGTACTACCAAAAAATGAGATTCTTGCCGAATCCGAGTTTGCTGCTCCAACCATTACCAAACTAATACCTATTCTGTTTAGTACTTCAGGTGCTTCTGTTGCGTATAATGTAAATCCCGTAGCGGATCAATTCCAACGAGCCTTTCAAACGTCTACTTTTTGTAATAGACTCTATAGCTTCTTCAATAAACGCTGGTTCTTCGATCAAGTTTTTAATGACTTTATAGTAAGATCCTTCCTGCGTTTCGGATATGAAGTCTCATTCGAAGCTTTAGACAAAGGTGCTATTGAGATATTGGGCCCTTATGGTATCTCGTACACATTCCGACGACTGGCCGAGCGAATAAGTCAACTTCAAAGTGGATTTGTTGTGCGAAGAGTGTGTTATGACCCGTGGCCGCCTGCCCGGTGGGGGCGGTTCCTCCGTTGTGGGTAAACGGTAAACCCGACTCTACGAACCCGAGGAAAGGCTGCACAGCAGTAGTAAGGGCGTTAAGACCGGAGCTTTTTGTAGTGCTGGCAGGAATGCAAGTGAATGAATCCCATCTCCTAGCGAGTGAAGTGCTTACACCCCTTGCCCTTTAGAGATAGGGGCGCGCTAGCGCTTTACTAATAGAATAGAATCGCAGGATCGAAAGACCTTATTATGGATCGGTCGAATTCATTCCTCTCCCTATTGGTCTACTTCGTGCCTTCGGGCGACTTCGTTCCTATCGGGCGACTTGCTTTCGCTCCTGTTATATATATAATAGAAAGTAAAGGGGGCTGAGAAGCTGTTGCTTGCTGTCTACTTCGCGAGCCCACTGCCCCGTTCTGTAACTTCCTGCCCTTCTTTCGTCCGTCCACGAGGCTGTAAAAAGAGAGAAAGGGGCGGCTATCTAGTGGGAGTCGTTTCGGTTGTATGCCACGAGGTCCCTATGGACAAGGGGACAAGTGAATCATCGCTTTTGGGTGCAGGCAGCCCTCTACCATCCATCCCATTGCATTCCATCGTCTCGTATTGTACTGTACCGTATCTGACCAGATACATCTATTGAGTGAGAGAAAGGTAGTGTAACTAATTATATATTCTTAATTTTTTTTTGATAGGGATCCCCATTCAGTCCGTCATTCCCGTCACTACGGATTGATTGTCCCTACCTAACTAAATGGTAGTGGTCTAGGGAGCGCAATTGCTAGAGCACGGGAGAATAAAGAGTAATGATTTCAGCAAGAGCAGCCGGGCGGACTACTATAGTGAGTCTAGTGACTACTATAGTAGAGTTGAGTCAAAAGGTATGGTATAGCTGCCTTCCGAGCGAGCCTCCGGGATCTCCTGTAAACCCCCATGATGTGGTAAAGGGGGGATATTAGGGGAAGCAGTGAGTGGAGATTCCCCTGCGGAGAGCCGGATGAGGGGAGACCTTCACGTCCGGTTCGGAGGGCGGGGATATCCCGACCCTACTATCATTATGCCTTTGCAATGTTACTTGGTTCAACTCTATTTGTGACCTTTTCTCGTATGTGGGACTCTCTATCTTCTTGGGTAGATAATCGATTGTTTTTCATTTTTATAGTGAGTACTTTTTATAATAAGTAAAGTCAAGAATAATAAAAGAACTGGAGGAACGAAGTCTCGCCCGAAGGTTTGAATATGCTCGACCAAAGGGGGAGGGGCCCCCACCTGTGAATGCCACTCGACTGTAAGGAGAAGAGTGAAAAGCCAGGATCGCTTGGTAAGCAAGCAGGCACTAACTCCCAGTTCTTTCTCTTCTTTCTTTTAGTACGATATTAGCGGCGTTTGCTTTGCATCACCTCCTTTGGACCCTCGATAGCGAGCAGTACCTATTCCAGACCTACTTCCATCAGAGAAAAAAACAATAATAAAGGCTTTAGAGTGCGAAGCCTAGCTGATCGGAGTTTGCCAGGCATGCCTTTATTTTCTCGGGGTATATGAAGAAACGTAGTGCTATCAAACTTTTGACCCAGGGCATATAAATGGCGCGGGTACGGGACCAATCTTTCTTCTTTGACCTTCCCCAGGCCCAATACTTTTTTAATCACTAGCGTGGAATCTCCATAAACAGTAATTTCGCAAATACCCAGTGCCAATGCGGTTTCTAGACCCAAGATACAAGCCTCGTTGTTAGTTGCCTCGTAACCTAATTTATAGGCTACCGGCAAGCGGGCCCCATCAGGTGAAACTACCACCACTCCAATGCCATTACCACACTTGTTGGCGGCACCATCGAAGTCTAATCTCCACCCTTCCTCCTCCATACATTGCACGCTTTCGTCGGGGAAGCCTGGTTCAAAATGTTCAACCCTCTTTCGGCGGGCATGCAGCTAGGTGTTCTGCTATTACACTCCCTTTAATTGACTTTTGAGCTACAAACTTTAAAGCAACCTCTGAGAGTATAGCCATCCATCTTGCAGTTTTGCCGATGACATTGGGTTTCTCTAACAAATATCTCAGAGGATTGTCCTTGGCGATCACCCAAACTTCAGCAGCTACAAAATAATGTCTCAACTTCTGACAGGCCCACACAAGTGCGATACAAACCTTCTCGATGTGTGTGTATTTCTCTTCATAGATGGCAATCTTCTTACTAAGGTAGTAAATAGCGCGCTCAGTTTTGGTTCCCGGCAGATGCTGGGCAAGCATTGCCCCCATAGTATTGTCCGTCACAGAAAGGTACAATAGCAGTGGCTCACCCTGGATTGGAGGCATCAGAACGGGCGGGTTGGCATTAACAGACAGGAAGAAGGACTATTTTAGATGCCCAGGTTTCTATTTAGAAGATGAACCTTCCCCTTCTTGCATTAGGATTAGTTAGTACTAAGAGCCCATTCGTTCACAGCGAGAACAGCCCCTTCTCTGGATCAATTGGCACTCTTTAAAATGTGCACTATGAAAAAGAAGTCGGATGCTTCCTAATCTTATATATTATATAGGATAGGACCCGTTTTCCACTTAAGCCGCCAATGCGTCTAAGACTTTAATTAGAATCTGATTTTCGGCATCAAAGAGCGCGTGGGGCTGGTGAGGGAAGGATTGAAGGCTAGATTTGACGGTATGCCAGTTGATTGATTCAACTCAACTTTCAAGATTGGGTGAGTGTACTTTAGTAATAGTATGAAGGATCTAGTGGGCGTACTGTTTTACCTGTCCACTCAAGGAGTTGCAATCAAATGGTTTTTGAAAATGGAAATCGTGGTCAACATTTTTCCAGTGCTTCAGCGGGGTTTTACCTTTATTTGGTATGCTGAAAATCATGTCGTACAGCCGCTGCGAAGCAGAAATTTTATTAGATAAGATAAAAGTTTTCTCGTTATTCGTGGTGGGGTCGCGGACGAATTGGGTTCGATTCCCATAGCCCCAATGTGGTTCAAAGAGAGATTTAAAGAGATGTGCCATGTCTGCATTAAGATTTAAAACTTGTCGTCTACTTTCAGGAAATGTTCGGAAGAGAGAACTTACAATAATACAACGCCGCATTCTCCGAAGATTGAGGAAGAAGAAGGAATATATGAAGAGAAAGATTTATCCGAGAGAAAATCTTAACAGTTACATCCAATCACAAACTACACGAAAGTTGCCCCTTTTTCATGGTAATTTACCCATTACAGAGATGCACAGAGGAAAAGAACGAACTTCATATATCCCTTTTCTACTCAATCCAGAAAGAAGATTGGACGTTATTCTGGTTCGTCTCCATTTTTGTGAAACTATTCCTCAAGCAAGGCAGCCGATAAGTCATCGAAGGGTTTGTGTGAATAATGGAATGGTAAGCATTACTCATTTGAAAGTGTCCCATGGTGATAGAATATCTTTTCAAGAAAATGACGCAAGAATCCGCGGTGAAGAAATAAGGAGATCTTTCTATATCGAAATATCAGTTGAAAAAATCATAGGCAAATTCCGGTATCGCCCGGTAAGAATGTGGAGAAGAACCAAAACAGAATGGTTCCACCTACTCAAAACTAAGAGGGGATGCCGCCTACTACTAAAATCCCGGTTTTTGCAAAAGTTGCGTTCTTCTATGCAAAAAGAAGACTTAGAAAGAAGAAAGAAGTTTGGATCCGAAAAAGTATGCTTAGGGAGTTCCTTCGCTGAGCATAACAGAATGAAGAGAAATTTGTATCATTTCAAATCCCTATTCTTATCGAAGAAAAAGAACGAGAAAAACCGAAATCTTCCTACTCGAATAAGAAGTCCTATAGTTTACAACTCTTCTTTATATAGTAATTCGATCTATTGCTCCGCATCCCCCCATCAGTTTACTATGAAGAGAAGAATAAAAAGGATCGAATTACCTACTCATTATTCGGAGGTGAATCATAGAACACTAAAAGCTGTGGTATCTTATGGACCTAACATAGGTCATATCCCTCACGACATAAGATTGAAAGATTTAAACCTTCTTCTTCGGAGCGGAAACGGACGTGGCCAAAACATATAAAGAAAGGCGTAGTCGCTCATAGGGACATATCTATCCGGATAGAAGATAGTGACGATCGATTCATAGATAGATTTCTATCCATATGATAGGTATCCCCGTGGATAGAGAGAAAGATAGGATCCATGACGATCTTTATGAACTATTTCCTTTTTTTTCTGGATTCTGATTGATTGCCTTTTTTTTGACGACAAGTTTTAAATCTTAATGCAGGAACGAAGTCTCGACCGATAGGGAGAGGAAAGGAAATTTTCATTTCAATTATTACTTGCTGGGTCGGAGCGTAGACGAGCGAGCAGAGCCCAGGAAACAGGGACGTCATAGAGCAGTCGACTAGAAGTATAAGACTGCTGGCCTGAGAGAAGGCGGCCTCTCTCGGGAAACATGGAAAAATTTCTCTTCTTTATTTTTTCAGGGGCCCAGCTAACGCGTGAAAGGTGGGGGAGAAGCAAACCGAACCTCTAATTGACCTGGACACATAAAAAAATCTCGGCATCGAGAGAGATTTGAGATTCCGTAAGTAAGTGAGTGCTTTCTAAGGGCTTGGCTTGGAAAAAGAAAATGAAATACGAACAACCGCGCTGGTCGTAATAGATCGACTTTCATCCGAGTTCTTGCTCAAGTATGAAAGTTCCATTTTAGGTAAGGACGACGTACCATGATACTTTCTGTTTTGTCGAGCCCTGCTTTGGTCTCTGGTTTGATGGTTGCACGTGCTAAAAATCCAGTACATTCCGTTTTGTTTCCCATCCTAGTCTTTCGCGATACTTCAGGTTTACTTCTTTTGTTAGGTCTCGACTTCTCCGCTATGATCTTCCCAGTAGTTCATATAGGAGCTATAGCCGTTTCATTCCTATTCGTTGTTATGATGTTCCATATTCAAATAGCGGAGATTCACGAAGAAGTCTTGCGCTATTTACCAGTGAGTGGTATTATTGGACTGATCCTTTGGTGGGAAATGTTCTTCATTTTAGATAATGAAACCATTCCATTACTACCAACCCAAAGAAATACGACCTCTCTTAGATATACGGTTTATGCCGGAAAGGTACGAAGTTGGACTAATTTGGAAACATTAGGCAATTTACTTTATACCTACTATTTCGTCTGGTTTTTGCTTCCTAGTCTTATTTTATTAGTAGCCATGATTGGGGCTATAGTACTTACTATGCATAGGACTACTAAGGTGAAAAGACAGGATATATTTCGACGAAATGCTATTGATTTTAGGAGGACTATAATGAGGAGGACGACAGACCCACTCACGATCTACTAAAAGGAAAGTAGCTTGATATTGGTTCAAATCCAATTCGTGAGAGACGGAAATCATCGATAGAAGTCAGTCAGATAGCACGCCTAGGGGGGTTCGGGATCCGGGACTGCTTCGGTCGTCACTAAAAAATATCTCCGCGTAAAGCAAGCCAGTTCGACCGTTTACAGAAAAAAAAACTTCCTTTTTCGACAGCTTAAGAAAAAAATGCATCAGCTTTTCTCTACTATAGTACGAGTAGAGTGAAGTCTAGCTCGACAAGAGAAAGAAACTGCTTAAAATAGCTCGACTCACCACTTTGCTCCAAGATTTAAGTTGGAATTATACAATATGCTCGCCCGATAGGTTACAATATGCTCGACCAAAGGGAGAGGGGCCCCTCCTCTCCCTATTGGTCGAGCTCTTTCCTACTAGGAGTCCTTTTTTTAATATGAAAGAGCTTGGCATGTATGTGTTCGAATCGAAAGGTATAAAACAACCTCTGCGGCAGAATTTACCAAAGATAAATTTTTAAACAGGACCCTAGCCCGTACATGATTGCTCTCCTGACACTTTTCATTCTTTCTCTTTTTGTTCTTTATGCGCCAGCATAAGAATATACATATAATAGCTATGAAAATTTTGAGAATAAAAAAATGAAATGGGTAATTCAATTGTTTCTCAAGGGGGCTAGGAACAAAACTTCCTCCGTCGAAATGAATATACCAATTCTGGTACTCTCGATTAATCATAAAGTTTAGCTTAGCCGGGAGTAATTCCGCACTAGTTACGTCCAATTCGCGTTGGAGGTATTGGGTATAGCCCGGTTGTATTACTCCTCCAAAAAATCCGGATATGGACCAATAATTGATTAAAAATAGATAGCTTGGAGATGGTCAGCGGGTCCTCAATTTCACCAGAGATGTGAACCACTCCGGCTAAGTAGAAAGGGGAGGTTAGTATGTCCGATATATCTATATCTGGAAATATCTCATGAACCGGTATCCCCTGAAGAACTTCTTGCCTTGCCGATCCAGACGCTCCAGATGGATCAACCATAGAATTATGGTGGGATGCCGAAACTCGCGTTAATGTCTCTTTTCCTCTCATTCTTTTTTGAATTCTTTGACTGCTCTCCCCCAACAAAAAGGAGAGACTGATTATTGCTCTCCCAATTCAGGAAGAAGGAAATGACCGCTTGGTTCTTAAGCGGAAAGGCATGGGAGTTTGGGGCATATGAAGAAAGCTTTCTTTCTTCTCTTATGATATTGAGATAGAAAGAGATGTAGTGAGGGAGAAAGGAAAGAAAGCAACCATTTTTTTTTTTTTAATTCGTATATTCTCATAGCTCACCAAGAACACGCCCGCTTCTGTTGATACTTTTTTTTCCACAAAAATTTTTTCACTAAGTATATCTATTCTCCGTACCAGTCTATCTATGGACCTTAGCAGAAGCGAGATAACTGCCATTGGCTGGCCTGGGAAAGGATTTTTAGCAATAGAGAGAATAGGTCAAAGCACTGGCTTACAGGAAGTCGTACTAGAGAGATTCGATTCTAATTATAACCGCCAGGGCACTACACTAAAAAAATGACCCAAAGTAAAGTACAGGACAGGAAACTCAAGACTAAATAGCTCTTTCAAAGGATTCAAAAAAGGCAACTTAAATGGGCCTGTCATCGAGAGCAAATGGTCTGACACGAGATGAAAAGCGCTTAGCACCCACCACTCTCGGTAATCCCTTTTATTCCCTCTCTATATAGGGCGAATCTCTCCTTTGGTATGTAATATTTTTATAGATTGGAACTGTAGGGGCAAAAAGGGTTATGGGCCTACGACTCCAACTCCGTTCCCATGCTTCAAAGACAAAAAAACTTTTGCCTTCAGCTATGATATAAGATCACGTGGGATACTACCGGAAAGCTTGCCTCCCCAGGGTTGTAAGTTTTCGCTTCGCTTTAAGGGCGCCCTTTGGTTCTATTACCGCTTTTTGGGGGGCGCATAGCAGATTCCGGGAAGGGCCAATGCCCTAAGCTCACTCACTCCCGGTACACAATCCAATTAGCAGGCTCATCAGGGCCAGGATTTTGCTCCCAACGGGTTCGGAGGAGGACAAATGAAGGCTTTATTCCCGGCAGGGTAACTGCCTTTCCCGAATTCGTTAGATTGCCACTAGTTCCAGGATTGGTAGTTGGGCTCTGCTCGCTTGGTTGCTCCAGAATGAATGTACAAAACCATCCATACTCGAAGAAAGGGCTACTCCCCGGACTAACGAGGACGCGGAAAAGCATCTTTCTATAGAATCGCCATCCACGGTCTCACCTGCGGCAACCCTTCTCCGACCAATTGAAGTGGCCTAAGCACGTGTATAGGCGTAGGAATTTATTTTTCTCTACCTTGAACACTGGAGTCTTCTTGTAGCTATATCTTACCACTGGATTGAACCAAAAGAAAGCATCAATCTACTCGAATATGTTAATAACTGATCGAGTCCGTTAGGACGGAGACATCGAGGCCAATAATAAGAGCCTCATATTCTATTCAGAAAGATTCTCGGTGCATAAAGTGAAAGACTAGACCTCGCCTTTTGCTCTAATAGTAAGCACAGGAAGAAGCTGGCTGAGTCGAAAGACGAAGGAAGGAAGTAGTTCAAGCTGGGTAACGAATAAGGGGGCCGTGAAGGTAAAGTAGGGCAAGGCTTCTTTTCTTGTAGTCGGGAAAAGGTAACAAAGTCATCAGTGCCACAGCTTGGGCATTTGCAAACAAACCGATTCTACTCGAAGATTTTCAGTCTCACTACCCTCACTTGTTTTGTCATTCACTATCTTTCGATTCCTTCCCCGAGTGGGGTTTTTGTACCAAGTGCCCCAAGAAGTGAGTAGAGAATGGTTACCTGCGGCGGGGGGCTAGGATTGTAGATTGGGAAACTTCACAGAATTCCTCGGCTAACCCTTGAAATCCCACCTCTTCCTTTAGTTTATGCTAATCGATTGAGTAGTCATAGGAGTCCCCCTATGGAGGCTTCTTGCTACTGCCCTACCATAAGAGAAATAAGCCAGTCACAGGCAAACAACCTCTTGAGTCTCTAACATCTGAATCCGAATGCCCAAAAGACCTACTGGTCGGCCACTGCTGCCTACGATCCAGTGTGCAGGGTGCTCGCTTAAAAAAAGTGATCGGAGATAGAGATTTCGATCGAGCTGCTATCTTATTGAACATGCGCAGAGAGTGGCAAAGCTACAGCTTCAAAGCTTTCGACGAAAAGGAGCTACCCTCTCTGTCCATACTCGACTTCGCTGTAATTCCATTGAAAAAAAGCCTCGGCATCCAAGGGTGGACGAAAAGAATCAAGACGAGGGGAGGCAGACCTTCAATCTCTTTACGAATAAGAATCTCAGAGCGCGCTTCTGCCCGAAGGAGGAGGATAAGATCTCGTGGCTTCGCAGGTTTAAATATGCTCGACCAATAGGGTTCAGAGGGACACATTCGTTCGAGTGGCTTCGCTCCAACTATTAGGCAACCCTAAAAACATTCACTTACTGAATGTATGGCGGAGCAAGGACCCCATTTCTGAGGAGAACGGGGAGCCGTAGCTACAGAGTTTGGTTTCGATGTTAATCTGTTGTCAGGTGGCCTTATTCCGTTTAGAGGTGTGCAACTACAAGAACCATGTTAGCATAAACTAAAGGCTGCTTGCAGAAGGAAATGCATCGGGGCGAAGGCAAAAGAGTTCGGTTTAGCATTGTTCCGGGCTGTGGGTTGTTTTTTCTTCATCTCGATATGAAATCGGTGCGGGAGCTGCTACGGGTTCCGCTATTTCACCAGTTGTTTCTGAGTCTGAGTCTGTTACTAAGGTTGGTGATTCTGCCAGTAAAGCTGGTAGTTTCGTTCTGTTTAGCCGAACAAGCGGAACATGTTCCCAGAGGGCCTGTGGTGGACATGGATCCCTAATGGGCTAATAAAGCTATACAAAATCATTTAGCCTACCTCACGCCCGCCCCGCCCCTTACCGGCAAGCTTTCTTTAAACCGATATGATAACTGATTAAGATGCCGACGAAGTAAAGCATTTAGCCAATGCAGCGAAACAACACTTTCGGGCTAGCCGGGCAAGAGAAGGTTGGTTTGCTTAGGTGGATGATAATGAAGACGTAGGCAAGATCGTCACAGATGAGATTCCAACAGGTTTGTATAAGATGGGCATGGAAGCTCTTCTAAAAGATTATCGAGACGCACACATAGAATAGGTAGAAAGAAAAAAAAAGGCTTTTCAGGTTGCAGAATGGTCTCTCTGGTCGATCCGTTGAATAAACAAGAGCTACTACTCAATGGCTGGTTAAGATCTTATTGGTAGAATTCTTCGGATTTTTTTGGTTTGGTCCTAGCACTCGAAACGAGACAAGTACGTGTGTACATAGGACGCGCGAGATGAATCACAAGGAAGAATGCCTTACAGGCTGTTTTCCAGCATATAATAAATGAGAGCTAGCCTTGCGCTGAACTATAAACTATGTGTGGAGCTCTATCTTGCCAGCTGGGTTTTACTATTCCTATTATTATTAAATAAAAAATGCCCGATTCTGGTGATTCAATGGGAGAAAGCGCCTTGCCTTGATGTCAGCCTTTGCCTATTTTACTCTCGCCTTGAGCCAGAGCCCACCATACACGAATACTAGTTAGACTGCCTATACAACCTTATCTTCTCCATAGAGAAGAAAAAAG
>JAUJYP020000431.1:47500-87500 GCA_030674075.2 Linum usitatissimum | reverse complement strand
CCAATAGGGAGAGGAGGGGCTTGCTGTACGTATTCTCAATTCTTTCTCTAAGGCAAAGATCACATTCCTGTGAACTAAGACTGGTAATTGCCTCAATGAGGCAGGCAACCTAAATAATATAAGTTATTCAGCTAGGGAATGCGTTAAAGAGCCGTTATGTAGCATCTGAGAACAAGCAAGAAAGAAAGCAGACATGCACACGAAATTGCAACAGTAAGGTAAGGCTTGACCCGCCACTCCGTCAAATAGGCTTCATGCCTTAACCCTAAAGGAGTAATCCTAAAGAATCTATCATCTGGAAACAGATATTTTAGAAATGCATGGGATCTTCCTGACAAGAGCAGAGCAGGGAAGGACTGGTATTACCTGTTGGTTGAGGAAGAGAAATAGAGAAATCTTATGCTAGTCTTTTCTTTCGCCTTTGCTATTGAATTTGAATCAGCTGTTGATCCGCTGTTACTCTTACTGCCCTCCTTTGAGCTCTTGGTCTTACCGGTACTAGTCTTGTCTGTTTTAGCCGTAACTGCAGTTGTCTTTCTGTTTGAAATTGAATCACTAACCACAGTTGGAGGGTGCTATTGACTCAAAGCTGTAGATGGGATTCATACTAAGGCAAGCTCTTGAAATGAAACCCAAACAATTGGGAAGGGATAAGAGGGAGGACACTCATCTCATATTCATGTCCAGACTCCACTTTTCTCGTATAGGATCCTATTTCATCAGATGTGGGACTTGAGGACAAGGAATGCCCTTTGCCACGTGAATCAGACTAGCTTTATCTCAGAAGCAATTACCAATGTCACGATTTTTTTTAGGTTCAGGAAGCTGTGGCACTTCTTACTTGACTGTTGATGAGGACGACGCAAGCATTGATGCATCGAATGCGTCTCTTTTTTCCCCTGTTAGCACTTTCCTGAATCGTCTTTGTCGGAGCAGCCTATCTGCCCTATCCATTGTGATGGGTCAACTCGCCTACTTCAAGTGCCATGATTGATCTGTCTCGAATCCCTCTCCCTTGTGAACAGGCCGTCAAGCAGGTCCTCTGGCGCCCCGAAGCTGCCTGCCCCTATCTACTTGATTTTTTATAACAGGTCCTCATCGAAGCCAAGGCACCCCTGCGTGATCTAATCTATCATCTCTTTCTGAACTTCTATTTCCACCCCAGGCATCCCGTGCCCCTATCTTTGGAGGGCAGGTCGCCATTTCGTCATTTTCCGACCAATGGGTTGCTTCCTGTTCGTCTTCGTTTTCTCATCTGCTGTGACCTCCCTTCTCCCTTTTTCTGGGAGCCAATTCAGAGGGCTCTCATCTTTGTTTGGCTAAGCTGGCAGGCCTATCCTACTTCTTGTCCCACATCGTTCATTCCTTTTTGGGTAAGCAAGAACTTATGCTTATCCATATGCAGGTACCCGCGCATATTCGGATTTCGACCTAGTCTCACTGATCCAATTTGAGTACCTCTACAGGATAGACCTCAACTGAAAACTGAAGAGTAACGGCAGCAAGTGATTGAGTTCACTAGTTCCTCATATAAAATTATTGACTGACGAGATATAGTAATATTGATAAGAGATAATTCTTTCAAGCACCAACAGAACCAGAAGCGCCCCTTTTTTACTTCCCAGGCCCTGGGAGACTGAGCTCATCAATAGATAGCTTTAAAAGTCTGCTCCCCGGAGGGCTCCATATGCCGGATTCTTGCTTTGTATTTGAAGTTCCGGGATAGGACTTCTCCGGATCAGATGATCGTGAGGATAGATAATGTAATGTTTATAAGGATATTTTTATGGACTATATCTCAATCTTAGGACCGTTTAGGTGTCATTACACACATGGGTCTGTAAAGGTGATAAATCTGTCTTATTTTTTTGATAGTCTGTATCGACTACTTTATTAAGGGTCTTAAAGCTGATAAGGGATCCTCTCAAGGCCATACCCATCCGTCCCGAAGTAAGCGCTATCCGACTTACATTTGACAAAAGCCAGGTGGCGTGCCATCGGTCACAAACCTGCTCGCTGCACCAACGGTCTCCGCCGGTCTCAACCTCGCTTGCTTCCGCCCTTAGGTTTGTGAGTACCCCTTGTCTCGCAAGTGCTATGTGCGCGCATACCAACTCTTTTGAATCCCATCTTTTTGTTTGGCCTCGAAGTGGCGGTCCTAATGGGGTTTCAGTTCCTATAAGTTCGAGGAGATTCCAAGCTGGTCATTCGACAGCTCACTTGTGAATGACGGGTACCAAGTTGGAAGGTATCCCTGTGCCAAAGAAAGTACCAATCCCAGCGTTGGACGAAGATCGGAGTCGGTAACAGAACTCTATTTAGCTGAACCGAATCTACCGTATAAGGAATTCATAAGGATCTTGTAAACAAAGGATAATGAGTCATTACCTGCTTCACAATGGTTGGTCGGTCCATCCAGTCTATTCTTTTTGGGTTGCCTTCATCAAGTGTAAGTTCGATTATATCTAGTTGTAAGCCATGCATAAAGAAGGGCAAAAGAAAGCCTGTAGAAGTCCTTTGCCCCGCGAGACCCATTGTATGAGTCATAGTCTCAGTCTATTACTAGTGGCATTGTCTCACGAGTTGTAGTTCCTCCAGTAGGGCTGGGAATAAGTCGTATATATAGACTATGTCTTTGATTTTATAGGTATGGGCTTTTGCTTTTATAATCCAGCATAGCTCGCAGACGAGCACGCTAATGAGGCTCGGAATGATAATGCCCTTGGTTGGGGAGGAAATCTGTACGCGCTTTTCCACCTGGCGAGAAAGAACTCCAGGCGATCCATTAGTGAGGAGTGAGTACGATTCCGTTGTTTGGCGTGGCGGTTTTAATTTATCAGCAAAGCAGCACAGTCTAATTACAAATAATCGTTTGCAAGGCATGGGCTATCTAATAGGGCATCATAATCCGCTAACTTCGATCAGTAAGTGCAAGTGTCTCCGTTGACCCCACACACAACTAAGGCAAATGAAGAACAGTAGTTCGCAACAAGCTAAGCCAATCCTCCAATCGAGCAGTGACGCCAACCGTTGCTTGCGTTCAAGCCGGATCCAACTGATCCAAGCCGGAAGAATACGACGATATCACTGCCTCGTTTCCGAGCGAAGAAGCAGGAACCCGAAGAAAGGTTTGAAAGAGTCCTGTTTATGAACTCACTCCCCGTCGGTTTTTCCCACTTTCTTGTCGAAGGGGACTAACTAACAGCATCTTTGCGGAAAGCGTTCAGACTTTTCCTTGCGCTGCTTGTAACGTTATTAGTCTAGTCTGGTTGTCATGACTTTGCGTCTGTGTCAGACACTTTATGAACTAACAGAGAACAAGGCGGCTACAGGAGACGGGAGCTACCCACGTGAGCCCACCATCTTCGTTCTGAAGCTTAAGAAGGATATCGAATGTATCGAATTTAACTAATTGCTTATCTTATAAAGGTCTTGGCACTGAATAAAGATCGGATTGAGCGAGAAACCTTTCAGATTCCCCTGCCCTATAGGCTTTCATAGGATTTCGAAACCTTTCCTATTCCTGCCCCCAGGAGTGCGCCTCTTACTATATCTGGCTTTCTGCCTGCACGCTACCATTTCCTCACTATGCGAAGTCTCGGAGCCCTTGACTTCAAATCATAATGCGACCTATAGCTTCGGGTTCCACATGACCTTTAGGACAAAAAATCGGATCAAGAAAGTTTCACTCATGGCGAGCCTTCTCAAGCAGCAGCTTATACTCCTTCATATTAACTACTAATGGTAGCAACATAGTGTGGATGCTTTTCACATTCGATCAACTTATTCTGCCTGCGTTCGATCACTCTCAGCATTCCCAAACACAACGAGCTCCTCTGTTGCGACAGCAGCAGCTGTGAAACCTATTCGTGAGAGATCGGATCTTATTACGCCAGCCAATGCGTCTGATAGTTCCCTCTTACTTAGGCATAATTCATGCCATCATATTATGAAAGAGCCATATTCTGCACCCCCCGCCAATCTTGAAGGACATAAAACAGCAGACTATGTGGATCATCGGATGTGGACTATTCGTTCGAAACCCCACCAAAGCATATGGATTGGGACGAAACTTTCGTTAGTCACTATAAACCACGGGAACGGATGGCTTTCTGGTTGCACCTGTCCCAAGCTTACTGTCCCTCTTTCCTGCTCTTCCCCTGTAGTAAAGTCGAAAAGACCCATTTTGTCTTGGGGTGTTAAGCTTCATCCGGCTCCAAGCCCAGGGGCTTCAAATCAACGTAAAACGCTTCAGAAGTGGCAGCAGTAAGCCAACTACATTATCTCATTAGCGAAGAAAGAGTACATGACTACACTATTTGTTTTCTTAGTAAGAAAACTTTATCTCTCCTTCAAACTTCACTCCTTAGAGGAAGGGATATGATTAAGGCCAAGGAAAGCTGTCCAATCGCTTCAATCACTCCTATGTAAATTTTGCTGAGATCTTGCTACCTTTCCCTCTCCTGCACCTGGGACTCTATTTACTGCGCTTTGATCTGCCGATGATGATTTAGCCAAGTGCTTTGCTGCCACTTCTGAAGCGTTAGACCTAACCTCTTCTTTGAAGACCCAGTATTGCTTGTCTTTGTTGGCGGTGTACACTAGTTTACTGAAAGCGAATAGTGCGCTACGCACCTTCGACGCTGGGGAAGGCAAGGAACTTATTTACCATTTCCAAAGGCCGACGACAGAGGAAGTGCAGCGGCCTTTTTAGTTTACCTTAGGTATCAGGAGACGTAAGGACACCCAAACTCAAGCTTTCTGCATAGTCTCTCGTCCTCTGAGTAGAGGTCTATAAGATTGATGCTAGCTCAGATTGGAGGATTGGGAACAGAACGTGGTTAGAAGAGTTCGTCGTGGACATCTAAAACTATAGGCCTCGAGGTTTCTGATGATAACGTTGGAGCGGTTGGCGTTGGCCTTTGAAAGGCAAAGCGCATTCCCGGCCTTGAAACAGCAGATGGCACTCTTGGATGTCATGCCGGCATAATAAATCTTACGGATTTTGAGGGAAGAGATGATCGAGCATAATATAATTATGCAAATTACGAAATAAGCTCCGCTTTCACCGAGTCTTTTTTTTCTCAGGGGTAAGAAAGCTCGCCCGGCTGCTCAAGGCTATGTTCCTCAGATACCGATTCGACTTCAGCGTATGCCAATTCAAGAGATGCCGAGGTGTAAGGAATACCTGTTATGGCACTTACCGGTCAAGGGAAAGCCAAATCCCAACCAGGTCATCCTCGAACCATCATTCTCTTTCTTTTATTTTAGGATGTTCGTGTTAGCAGCGAAACTTGTCTTGATCTTAAATCTGACTTCTTCACTTTCGGGTATCCATGGGGGGCTAGCTGTCGAAAACAGGGGATTTTAACCGGGGAAAAAATAAAGTTTTCAACTCTCCTCTTTCTTTTCTCATCAATTCGTCGAATTGCAATTGATTGTATAGCTAGGGGCCGGTACGGAAATCCATCGTTTGGTATGTCTGATGTGGTCCTTCTTTGTAATCTATAGGTTATAAACGAGAGAAAAATACGCGCTTCCGTAAGCTTTTAGCGAGGATTTTGATCTGAGGAAGAGTTGGAAATAGATGTTTAGCTTGTTCTGACCAAATCGGGTATCAACAAGAACTCAAACAGAAAGACTCTCCCAAGGGCCTTTCTTTCAGAACCTCTCCTTCTGTTCTGATAGTTGAGCAAGTGACTTCCCTCCGGGGCCCTCCCACGGTACTCTACCGAATTCCTACTCGGCCTCCCATAATGCCTTATTTCTAACTAACCAAGCGATCGGTATAGATCGATTGACCCAACTCAATCCCGATCAGCAGCTGCCATCCCGGCCAGATCGAGAAGAAAGGGGAAGGTGGTTTACGCACAAGGCCCTGGTCGGGAAAAGAAGTACTACTTGGGGGGCGTGGAAGGAAGTGAAAGGAGACAAAACCGGAGTGGATCCGCGACCGCATTCCGAATCCTTATTTATAAGACTATGCATTTCGGCCTTGAAAAAAGGATTAAACCCTGTTTATCAAACTTCATCCCCGGTGCACATAAGTTTATCGAACTTCATTGCTTGGCCTACACAAGGCATGGTCCCCCTTCCACCATACACACAGGCCCCTTCGATTCTTTCGAGTAGGAAATTCCATCATGCTATGAGCCGAAGAAATGGGAAGATATTAAACCGGAATGAGATATTATCCCTGTTGGCTTCGCTTCGTGGACAAATAGGAATGGTACACTTGACCGCCTATTCTTTTAAATTGAAATTGAAAATACTAAGACTAATACAAGGCTGGTTCCAAAGCAGATTCATTCTGGGACCTAGTAAGGCGGGCCACATCTCATTACGTAGAACTTTCAAAAAAGGTAATTTCCTCTTATTATGGATCGGTCGAATTTAAACCTCTCCCAAAGGTCGAGCTACTTCGTGCCTCTCGGACACAAAACAAAGAATTTTGGTTTTGGAAGTTCGCGTGCTTGGTCTTCCGTTCTGCACGAGTGAGCACTAAATGAAAAGGGGTGTTTCCGTTCCTCCGGTGTGGGATAGTTGTTCCCTAGTCCGGTCCTATAAGAAAAGTTCTCTAGACATCAACTCATGGTACTCTCCGCCCTAACAACAGAACTCCTAGGCTAGCTACAGCAGTTCTTGCATCAACTTATCGAGGGAAGACCCTCTCATTCGAAAGTGGCATTTTAGCCCCTTTTCGTGGAACAGATCGGAGATCAGGTCTTATCGATTCATACGATTTTTTTACGTCTTTTTCCCACATTAATAAGTACCCCTGTTTTCTTTAACATGCTAGTGCCCGGATCTCGTTCTCCTATCTTTTCCTTAACGGTCGCTTTAAAGGACATGTAACGTGCTGTTCCACAATTAAACTTTAGGTATCCCCCCCTCACCTAATACCCGCTACTCAGGGTTGAAAGTAGCTAAATCGCCTGTATAACAGATCTACGAATAGCCGGGGGGTTAGGGCGGTTCCTTAGTCACCTTCACATCTACATCTACTTATAACAAGCACGTACACACAAGCAAGCTTGAATCCTGTTATCTTAACAGAGAATGCCGTTACTTATAGCCTTTTAACGGCAGCTACACCGAGACTCACACGACAGTCGAGACTCAGGATTTCGTTTAGCTAAGTGGCCTGTAGACTAGAAAGTAAACCTTACCCTAATTTAACATCTGCTTGAACTCCCGATCGACTTTTAAACAAAAAAACATTTCGAGCTGGATTAGAAGATTAGTAGATGAATTCCCTGGCCTGGTTACTTTCTTTCCAAAGCCCCACATGAGCAAGCCAAGCTACTCATGCCAAGCAGCTAACTTCGAGACAACTAAGGGCAAACTTCGAGCTAGAAGTAATGTAATGGATTAGCATTAATAGTAAGGGGGGGATTTCTTTCCTTTTTAGCCAACCTGGGAGCTTTTCCTGAGACTGCTGTCCCATGAGAAAGAGAGGCTAGAGCGAGGGATGAGAGCGAAGCGGCAAGGTCACTCTTTCTTTTCGCCCCTCTTTACTATGTTAGGGAGAAGAGGGCGCGAGAGGGTTTCCGGATGGAAGCAAAAAAAGAGGTGTATTAATTACGCGAGCTCTCTGTCCAAAGATATTTTTCCATCAGTAAAGGGGGTAGGATTCAAGATCAGGTCCCAGGTTCTCGTTATCCTAATAGGTGTCTTCAAGCCATTTCATAGGCGCATAGGTCGTGTAAGAAGTCACGTCTTGCCTTTTGCCTTTAGGCGTCTTTGGACTCATTGAACCGAACCTTCCAATTGAGGGAAAAAGCGCTTTCTCTTTCTCCTTGATTAGGGCGAAGTCAATAACTCTTAGTCCCTTTCCTCTGATCCCACTCAACCAACCGCCCTTGCTTTCTTTGGCTAGCTTGGCTTACTTTCTAAGCCCACCTACCTAACCGATCCAACATCCTCAGCCCCCCAATCAGCCTAAGCAGTTCACATATCATCATCTTCATGCGGATCTTCGCTTTCTTTTCTGCGGGATCAAGGGCTTCTAGGGCGAGTTGAGGAAATAAATAAAGGTTGATTTGGCTCAAGCAAGTGCGGACACGGACACCATAGATAGCATAGGTTGGCTTGTCTGACTTCTCTTAATGAGTCGGTCCATTCGAGCAGTCTGTCGGAAATGGTTCTAAATTCAATATTATAAATCTTAAGAAAATCTCTATCTGCCGTCAAGGCCACAATCAATGGTTGTTCCAGGGGTGCCGCGCCTCCAGCTCCAGAGTTCAGATAGATTGGGGAGAGAACTCATCTGCGGCTTTGACTGACATTCCCAAGACTTTGACTTAGATTCCGAGGATCCCAGCAAAAGAAGAAAAGATTTCGAGCTAAGATAAGCTATTAAAAAAATGGAAAAGTACTGAATTGCAAAGAGAGGGAGTTCCTTGAACCATTATTTAGACCTTCTTCTAAGAAGTACAGAAATAAGTCTCATTCAAGTAAGTAAAAAAGAAAGGACTACAGCCGCGGAAGACTTACTATCTTCTGTCCAATCCTATTGATGGTGTCTTTTTTCTTTGGGGATTTCCTGGAATAGAAGAGTCGCATCTTTCTACGATTCCAAAGAGATTCAGTCCATCAGAATATAAGTTTTTGGTCTTTTTTCTCATCGTGCCCTGAAGGAAAGAAGAGGCCAGGGGATAATTCTGCTTAGAGTTATTGGCTCGAATAGGAAAGCGAAAGCTCGCGAGAGGAAGAAAGAAAGCCAGCAGACGGTTTTTTTTTTTTCGGGTTGTCCAGTTCGACTCTCAGGGGTCTGTAATCCTTTCCTGGAGAGCTCTTCCCTTCCAAGAACCGCCGGGGTTAGGAGTTGTAGCTGTCGGAATTGTAGCCGCCGCATCTTTCCTTTCATCTCGTTTCCGTCTCTAGCTTCTTCTATCTTGACTTCCCTGCCTCTCCTTTTAGTCGAGTGATTTTCATACTCCTCTCCTGTCGACCCTCTTGCTTTAGAATTCCTATCCGCTGTAAGTCGTTTGGTAACACCTTGTCTTCTTCTTTGCTTTCCTCTCCCACTGGATCAGGATCAGTATGGGGATCAATCTTTGTTGTCGCACCATTTCTGTCTTCTTCAAGGCTTGTCTTTCTTTCAAAACCTTGTTACTTTTGAGCTTTTCGCCTAAGGCTTTCGGACAAGACTACTTGCTCTAGTTGGTTAGTAACCTCCCTCTTCCGCTTTCAGGCAAGGGTAGCTCTGAAGGGGGAGTTGAGCGTAACCAGGCATATATATAAAGTAATACAAAGAAAGAAGCCCGACCCGAGTTCAACGTCTTCAGTAGCAGCAGCTTTAGGGAGCTTCTTTCATTCTTCAGGCCTCCCGGCAACATTACATGCTAGCTTAGTTGGTGGAGCTGTTGTAGCGAGTCGAGTAACTTACCTTTTTACTTTGGCTTCCTCTTTTAGCGATAGTTGTCAAATGCTCTTGTAGTTCGGCCTGCCTTGCCTTCCTTTGAAGCAGCGATATCCCATTTTGAAGCCACTAAGAACGGCTTGGCTCTTTGTTCGACCAGAATTAATATAATAAGACTAGTTCCCTCTCTTTGAAGCCTACGCTTGCAACTTGACTACTAGGGGGCTCTTGCTGACGGTTGGGCTAACTCGGCTTTACGCGTTGTCGTCTAAATACTCTTCTCCGTCGCTCTCGCAGCCATACACATGCCAACCTTCTTAGTTTGAAAGCAAGCTCAAACTAAGGAATGGAAGTAGCGGCGAAGGGGACCTGCAATCGGGGGTGCACCTAAGGGAACCGCAGTGCGTCAGGTTGTTATAGGAAGGGGCATTCGTCTATATCAAGGAGGAACGGGATATAAGCAGAAACGTCGTACCCGCCTTCTGCCGCTCTATCAGCAAAGGAGGCAGCTAACGTAGTGGTATTCGCTTTTGCAGCTCTTCCAGAAGAAGCAGCTGTCCCATCTCTATCAGCTAGTTAGCTAGCCGCTCTTGCCGCAACTAATTCATCTAGGGCAGCTCTCTCAGTTGGTTAGCTAGTGTCATTGGCCTTCCTTCGGCTTCTGGCTTTCGGACTAGTAGCTAAATTGCTTTCGTTTTTAGGGCTAGTAAAAAATCGTCTTTTCTCAAGATCTGAAAGAAAGAGAGAGTCACACTACAGGACCCTGCGAAAGGTTAAGCCGAAGCAAGACCAATGATAACTCGAAAACGCATCATCAACAAAAAGGTCCAGCGCATACCGCACATAATGGGGTCATAGGACTCCTTTGAGAAAACAGCTCGCCTCCGGCGTGAATAAATCTCACCAGAAAGGCAAAGCCAGCTAGCTCAAAGGGAAGACATCCCCTGGTGTTAGAGAATTGAATGGAGGTCTTACTTGAGATACCTTAAAAGGTATGTACAAGTGGCGTTGAACCCCTTTGCTAGCATTCAGTACCTGTCTTTATTCGAACTTGGTATCGTCCTAATGTTGATTTCACGACATTTAGGTACGGCATTATGTGTCGAGTATGTGACTGGCCCCTAACTAATCGCTAGTCCTCGCCCTCTAGTGGAAGTTCTTTTGAAGAGAGTTTTTTTTTCAGATAGAGAACTTGATTCTTTTTTTCCTTTAAAAATATCTTAAATAAGGAAAATGGAGAACGGAAAACAAGCATAGCCATACCCGCGTAAGCTTCAGCATCAAGTCGTTCGGTATGGAAAAGGAAAAAACTTTACTTTTTTTTCAAGCAACCGAGTGTCTTTCCCCAGAGGAAATAAAAAAGCGCCTTCCATCTTTCTTTCATTCGAACCCGAGACGAAACTTTATTTCTGTGGTATATTTTTTACAACATCCTTAACTAATTACCAAATTTTTAAACGGATAAGGGCTTTGTTTTGTGAGTGCTTGATTGATTTCCATTTTTTCAAAGGGTTTGGACCTATTTGTGTGATTTTTTTGAGAAGTTTCTGCCTTTGGCATCTGCTCGCGAGACCTGATTATAGCCTTAGCTGAACAAGCTAAACTTCATAAGAAGTTTTTTAGCGAGTCTGGAACTGGAGTAATCGCTAAAAAAGTAGCTAAAACTAGTATTGCACAAAAAACCAACAAGGACAGTCTTTATTATACCCTTTTTGGACTAGGAGAAAGGGGTGTGAAGGTCGTGGCCGGCTCGCTCTAAAATCTTTTGTTGGGACTTCTGTGTGATACAGGACTTACTCTCGAAGAAGCTGATTGGCGCGGGTAGATTACGTGACAGACTATACTACTTGGAGCCTATGTCGAGTGAGGGGGTAGCCATGGCAGTAAAAAGGGGTCCGATCAGATCAACCAGTGACCGGTTTACGGAGCAAGGAGTTAAGCAAGGGCCAGGAGATTTATAAAAGAACCTGGCCGGAGTCAGTGTTCAACTCCGCCGGTTAGCTGGTTGGAAGGGATTGCTTTCTGCCGTCTGTCTATCCCCTCTTGATTTTATCTTAGCAAAGTAGGTTCAAGTAAAAGTTTTGGCTTGCTACAAGCTAGGCTCAGGGTGACCAACGGTCAGCCGCTTCCCTTGTAGTCGTCAGATCGTTCTTGACAGATCCGATCGGGTGTTCATAATCTGGAGTAAAAGGATTCGAACCTTTGCATGCCGGTACCAAAAACCGATGCCTTACCACTTGGCTATACTCCATATGGCCTGTTTTGGACGATAGAACGGAGAGAGGGAGAGGAGATAATGGGCTCGAAGAACGAGCCGTGCAAGAACGCAGGGATATAGCAAGTAAGCAGCAAGGTTCTCCCTTTACTTTAGGACCGACCACAACAAGCTCGCGACTCTAATAGAATAGAAACAAACGGTAAGCTCTCTGCTCTATTTGCTAGCAATGCTATACCTATCAAAGTTGGCGAACGCTTCTTTAATCTTAGACTCGTTACGCTCTTCGACTTCACTCGTTGGCTCCGCGTCCACCAGTAGGCTTTTTGATAACTAATTAGAGTTGACATGAAATGGATCACGGAAGAAGACGTATCCGATGAATGAATGATTCAATCTCCTCCCACTCACAAGGGTTCTTCTATTGAAGGGCTTCCCCCTCTTCTATGTGAGGGGGGGGCGTACGTAAGAACGGAACCGTCATAGAACGCGGAGCGCCGGCCCCCGAAGCCGATACAGTTACCAGCTCTTACCATTGCCGCCTATAGATATAGATGGGAGGTAGGGAAGGTAACTTGCTTCTCTTGTCCTAGGCTACCTGCACATATTATTCGCGAAGAAAAGCGAGCGGTTTTTCGCTTAGTAGAGCTCCGCCGGACGACGACCGCTTCTTGTTCTCGCCCAGCCTTCTCTTTTTATTTTATTTTTTTATTTTAGAATCCTAGACTAAAGAAGAAGCTCCTGAATCAGCACAGGGCCAAATCAGCAGCAGGAGAACTGTACTAACCTGCCGCCGGTGACTTTATCAGGGCGTAGCAGGAGAAGAAAGAAGGTCCGGTTATAATTTTTAATGAAGCGAAGGTCCCCCTTACTCCCTATTCTCTCTTAAAGCTTTCTAAAGCTCCGCGAGAAAGGGTTGGTTAAGAACTATTGACTGTAAACCATAGCAGTTACACTCACTTCAATGGAAATGTTCGCCTTTGGAATGAAGATGGATGAGCAGGCACTTGAGCCTGGAACTTATTAAATTCGGGGAAAACATGTAACCGGTCACTATACTGGGGAGGCGAGACATGACCGCGACTTAAGATTCAAATACCGTTGAAAAGTCTAAAGGAACGGGGGGAATGACTACCTGTAATAAAGCACAGACTAATACGAGCCGACCAGAAGAAGCAAGGCTTAGATTACCAGATCCTGGACACAATCTTCCGTCAGATGGAGAGCCCCTTGCCTCGCCTGGCACTATTCTAGGTTTTTTCTGAGTGTTAAACCGGGTAGATTTTTAATTTACCAATGAATTGGGTCCGCCCCGATTCGATCAATAATGGGATTCTTGGCTAGAAGAAAGGTTCTGTGACATGGACGCCCAACTCGATAGGTCGGTTGGCCCACCTAACAGATGATGAGATTCTCGATCGAATTTTGAAAAGTCTTTCTCACTATTCAGAACAGTAGAGCTTTCGATCAAGATGTTCTCGCCTCCCCCGTTTGGGCTCTCGCTCGAATCGGAACCTTTCCTTTATGCCTTGGTAGGCTTTCGACTCAATCTAATAGCCCGGGCGCCAATAAAAGAAAAAGTTTTCGCATGGGCTCATCACCTGATGCAGAACTTATTTCATAACCACCATCCATCACCAATCACATTCCACATCCCACTTCCCGTTTTTCGATTCCTCGGGTAGCCTCCTCCACGAAATTCCTCAGAGGCAGGTAAGCCGGGTCAGGAAGGAGGGATCGGATCCTATTCGAAGCACTCCATCACGAAAAAGAGTCTTCGGGTTGGATAGGCAGTAGAGATAGGAGTTCCTATCTATATAGATAGTGAACACAGATTTTGCTTTCATTTAAAATTCCTTTCGGGTCAAAAACGCGGACTGCTGGTGGAGCAGGGAGAATGGCTTCTGTAGCTTTACAACCGGAAGAAGGAACCTTAGACAAAACCAAACCCTACCTGTCGATGAAGAAATTTTAGAGCTAGCGGATCTGAAAGATTTCTATTCACCTCCCCCTGCCTGAGCTTTCCGATCAACCAATCCCCTCTTTTTTTAGGGACATCTCTGTGTTAGGTAGGGCGTAGGGCCAGGCCTGGGATCTCTGATTTAGTAGAATGAGCCCCTCCCTCTGGCCGGCGCATTTTTTGGTCGATCCGGCTGGCATTCACAGGATCGAAAGACCCTATTATGGATCGGTCGAGCTACTTCATTCCTCTCCCTATTGGTCTACTTCGTGCCTTCGGGCGAGCTACTTCGCAGGTTTAAATACGCTCGACCAATAGGGTTCAGAGGGATAGGTTATTTATAGAATTTAAACCTATCGGGCGAGTGACTTCGTTCCTGCATCTCCTGCGTTTCCGTGGGGCCCTTCCTACAAGTTTGCTGCTAGGAGCCCCTCTAGTCGAATCAAAAATAAATAGAAGTTTACTGACCCGGCTCGTCAATCGAGCCTCTACTGCTCCCTCTTAGTTGCGGATGCCCATGCTTTGATTCGAAAGCCCTAGCCAGTGATGAATCCCCAAAAAGATCGGACTATTTTAATTTAGGTGGGATAGGCCCCTTCAGTCCGTCCAGTTTGAACCCGTCCCTGCAACGAAGACCTTCCTACTGCAAGGTGAGGCTCTGCCCTTCCCCGTCAATCCACTCCGGGTCGGAGGAGCAGCTAAGCTAGTCCAACTTCTTGAGCAGCCGAGATATTGAACAACGAACATTTGATTGAATTCCTTGCCAAACCCTGGGATGAGAGGAAAGGTAGATTTTACTCGAATCCTGGACCTGATCTTTAATCCTACACCGGTTAATGACGCGATGGGAGAAGTTTTTCTTTTATTTTTTTAACAATGCTGGCCCAGTCGAGGCTCGTCCATGCCCAATCCCAATAAACCTTAGATCCGCCCCTAGCTCTATAATCCGGCCATCTTCCCCAGTCCCGGAAAACCCTCCTCTCCTGCGCCTAGCCCTCTTTCTCAACTCGAGTCTTAAGTTCAGCGGCTTTCATCGTTGACGAACACCTGCGCTAATAAGACAAAGAAGTGCGTTTAAAAAAACCTTGAATGAATCAGTAACAACGGATTAGTGGATGGAATGAGGGATCAAGAGACGGATAGGGGGGAATGGCCTATCAATCATCGGTGGACCTTCCCTTGAACGGTCACGGAGCTCTCAACTGAGTTGTTTAGGTTCTGGAATTCCATCTAGAGTTGGGGTTTTCGGTTCGAAGGTTAGAAAATGTGGTGCGGGTTCATCTCTCCCGACCAGTTCAGGTTCAAAGGAAAGGGTGATCGAGGGGACCTATACTTTCTATTTCTTCTCTATGGTGGGAGGTTTTTTTCGTATCAAGAGTGTGTGTGTTGGGGAGGCCAGGGAGGATTGGATCGAGAGGCGATGCCTATGCTTCTTCTTTATCGATAGAATTCCCATCATTTTATGTCTCCGGCGAAGGAGACAAGGGCGAGGCACCGAACATGTTCTATCCTCAACCTCCATCCGTCATTAGTAATCTCAATCTTATTTTCCTATTTACGTCTACACTGCGCGCTACTACTTGCAGCACCTTTACGTCTAAGGGAAAAGCCAGCTGTTAAGAGTAGGTTTTGGCTTGCCCCTTTCTTATTACTTATTATTAGTAAGAAAGGTTGGAAACCCTATCCTTCGCGGCTGCTTGCTTTTCGCCTCTATCTCTAAAGGGGCTTATGCACTCTACTCGCTGCCTACTCCACTCGTTATCACTAAACGACGAAGCCAAGAGCGGAAGGAGGGACTTGAACCCTCAACCTCAGCCTTGGCAAGGCTATGCTCTACCATTAAGCTATTTCCGCCAGCTACGGTAGTGGCGAAGCACTACTGAGCAATTCACGTATCACTTGATACGGACGACTTCTCTTTTTCCGCCGCGGGACCACACTCTTGACCCCCAATCGAGCTACGAGCACGAGTAGGTAGGCGGCTAGGGGAAGATGGGCGGCTGGGCTTGGAAGGCAAGGAACTTCTTTTTGCTTCGCGTCAGATGAGATGATGATTAATGGGTCAGGTGCAGTGTGCGCTCTTGATCACAATCACGGCGGGCTGGGCGCCTTTTTAAAAAATCTCCGGCCGTTCAGTGCCGCTATTGGTGCGAGTTGTAAGGAGTCTTGGTCTCGAGTCGAGCTGGGGGGCGGGCGTCATTTCATTCTCGTAACGGGAGTGAGTGCACCGCAAGACCAGACAAGTTCCTCCTTCGCCTCGCAGCGGCGGGCGGCATCTGTCTTTTCTTTGAAGTAAGTTAAGTCATTTCCTAAGACGGCTCCTCTTATTCTACGATAATCCAAGCAGCTGCTCCACAAGTCCGCTCGGAACCAGTCGATTCCTGAGCCATTCGTTCTCCCCTCTCGGTTGGCCTTTGCCAGCCACTAGAGCAAGTAAGAGAACCTACAGTGAATGAACTTAAAGAACCGCAGACTTTGACCGGATTGTACACCTTTGTGTCGGATGTGCATAAAGAAGGGACGGGACATCTTTCTCCTTTTTTTGGGGGGGCAGAGAGAGGGAATAAGCTGCAGCGGCACCTCACGAACTTCTTACTGGGTCCATCCTATAGCATTTGCGAGTGTTTGGATGCACTTGTTTTGTTTTCATATTCCTGCGCAGTTAAGATAAAAATTTTTCCCAAGGAAACCACTTGTTTCTTTCTTGGATATGCTCAGTCTGGGTATAGATGCTATGACGTGAAATCCAAGAGACTCAATGTATCCATCCTTGAATGTTTTCTTTAATGAGGTCGCCTCATATTTTCCTTAACCTAATTAAGAAGCCCCGGGCTATTACTATTACACAGGCTAGCAGACAACCGGAAAGCTATTCCCTTGTAACAACCACAGTAAGCCTTCCTTACAACAATGGTAGGGTTTGGAATGGAAAGCTAGTCCTCTTCTTAGATGGCTTAGAAAGTAACTAACGCTAACGAAAGGGAAGGCAGATCCATAGGCTAAGGGGAGAAGGTATTCGATCGAAGGAAAGCGGTACCAGGGAGCGAAGAATAGAAAGATTCAAGGGCAAGGAAAAGGGAAGGAGATGAGAAGTAGTTAAATTCCGTAGAGTTTAATTATTTTTTTTTTTTAGGGAAAGAACCCGAAGTCCGATAGGATCGAAAGACCCTCTATTCTGGATCGGTCGAGCATATTTAAACCTATCGGGCGAGTGGCTTTCGCATAGGTGGGATAGGCCCTTGCACCGGAAAAAGGCTTAATAGCCTAATTAATTAGCCATAGATGGGAAAGATCCCACACGGGCTCTTAAATAGAATATGGATACCCCGAAAATAAAAGAAGTCACACCGGGCGAGGGGAGAAAAAAGAAGAAGAGCACGGAGAGGATTTTAAGTTACCTAGACAATCTTTCTACGATGCTTTTGGGCGACCTCCCGCTTCATTAGTGGGGTGAAGCTCCCCGTGGGGGTCGAAGGTCGGTTGCGTCCCAGGAGTTCGGCGGCTACCGGAGCCCCCTATCAGCTATGACCAGGTCTGGCTTTAGGCCCTGGAAAAGCCCAAGCCTCGTGAGGATCTCGCGAATGGGCTTGGACGAATACCCGGAAACCCCTGATCGCCCTGAGCAGAGTACTCTCAGCCTCTTTTCTCAGTTTCCGAATGGCACGACTGATCCTTAAAAAAAAGGTAAGGCGCTTTCATGAAGAATTCGATGGTCTATCCTCGATCCTTCTTTCCTTCTTCGGAGGGTTGGTTTGCCTTCTCATCCAGCTTGAGATTGGCCAGATGGGCTTTTGCTTTGTTTACTCGGAGTTCTTTCCGTCTAGTCTGGTTTGCTTCTTTGCGTTCACTCGCGGAGTTCTAGTTAGGTAAATTCTTTGAACCCTAGTCAGTAGACTGGCCTTTCCTTGGCGATTGGATTTGTGAGTTCAATCAAATCGGATGTGGTATCGTAGTTCAGAGAAATGGCTGCTTTTAGGTATGATAAGTGATCCCCCCCCCTCTTTCTTAAGTCATTGAGAGAGGGGTTAGCTCCGCAGATGTTTCAGGAATAACGGCTGCCGTTGACTTTCATTTGGTTAGAAGTCTACCATACTGTATCGAAAAGAATGCATGTTCATCCGGGCATTGAGAAAGAGGTCAATCATCTCCTTTTCAGTTGGAGGCGGAGCCACCTGAGCTGCCAAAGTCCTCCGCCTTTGGGCATACCCCCCGTTAAGGTCTCGTTTCTCTTCATCTCCATACTCTCAAGTTGAGACCTGGTGGGCACCATGTCCTGGTTAGACTTGTATTCTTTCATGAAGGAGTCTGCCAAGTCGTTCCGCTTCTTCAACTTCGAGTGCTCCAAGGAGGTGTACCATCGCAACGCAGGCCCTGTTAAGCTATTCTGGAAGCTAAACACCAACAGCTGATCATTTCTTATGTGGGCCGCCATCTTACTGCAAAACATCATTAAGTGGTTCATGGGGTCCCGTGTGCCATCATATTTTGCAACCTCCGGCATTTTTCACTTTTCTGGGATCACCACATCCGGTATTAGCCACATGGCTGCTGCGCCGGGAGTAAGAACATTTGCTGATTCCAGGGCTTTAAGCCTAGCTTCCAATTCTGAGTATTTATTGGTGGCGTCGTCACCATCCTGGGGGTCGGATCCGTACTGTTTTTCTTCCTCATACACATTGTGTGTAGGAGTAGGATAGGCAGCAGGGAGGGTATACTGAGTGGTTTGAGGATAAACTTGTGGAGCGGGAGGGAAAGAAGGGGCAGCAGAAAAAAAGGTAATGGTTGGTTGTACTGGTGCAGGTGGCGGTGGAAGGGTTTGTTGGGTAGAAGTGTAGGGATGTGACTCAAATGGCAGCTCTCTCTATTTTGATTGATCGGTGCATCGGGGTGCACTGGTTGACGCGGAAGGCCAGCGTTTAACCATAAATGATATATACCCCGGGTGACCCAGATTCCTCTTCACCAAGGTCTGTGGGAGCTTTAAAAAAGGCCGAGAGAGAGATGGAGGAAAGAGAAAATAGATGGGTGGAAATCCTGAAACTTGAAAACCTTTTAAAAGAAAATACCTTGTTAAACGAGAGACTTTTTCTTCTCGAGAGCGAAAAGATGGAAATGGGGAAAGTGCCATAAAATTATGTATTTTTGTTGTTTACAGTTTTGATCAATGTAGTTATTTTTCTTCATAAGAAATCCTATTTGTTTTTTTATTATTACTAAAAGAAATCGAATCCTATCAAATCTTTCTTTTTTTCCTTTGAATTACTCATATATCCTCTTAATTTCATTTCGCATCGGAAACCATTCTAGGAGAAGTTCGAATCCGTTCCGTTCGGATATTGATCGGTCTTGGTTTGACATGGTTTACGCGTTACTGGTTCCCGGAAGAGTTAATATCTCCATTAGCTAAACCCCTTCTTACCCTGCCTTTGGACTCGTATTTTGTTTGTACACAATTAACGGAGGCCTTTTCGACATATGTTGCAACGTCTTTAATAGCATGCTCTTACTTCGTCTTTCCTTTAATAAGTCATCAAATTTGGTGCTTTTTTATCCCCAGTTGCTATGGGGAACAAAGGACGAAATACAATCGATTCCTCTATTTAAGTGGTTCTCGCTTCTCCTTGTTCCTGTTCCTAACTCCTCCCCGGGTAGTTCCCAATGTTTGGCACTTTCCATACTTCGTGGGTGCAACATCAAAAAATTCGCTCATGATCAAGTTACAACCTAAGATCTATGACTATATTATGTTAACTGTTCGTATTTCGTTCATTCCATCGGTATGCTCCCAGGTACCTGTAATTGTGATCCGTTTGCCAGAACCGAGGGGTCTTTCTGTGGAAACCTCCACGAACAATCGTCGTTTTTTGATGGTTTTTCCGCTTCTCACAGCTGCTCTTTTCACACCTCCCGATATCTGGTGCCAAATCGTCGCCCGTTTCCTTATTTCTTTAATAATAGAGTTGGCTATCTTTGTGGCATCGATTGTACAAGTTCGCGAAGAGGGCTGGACGAGTGGAATGGGGGAAAGCGGCTCGATCGACAAAAAAGAAGAGTAGCCGTTATTTATTTATAATTGAAGAAAAGCGAATTCTTGAAAGAAAGAAAATAGAGCAGTCGTGGGAAAAGAGGATAGGCGGGACAGACCAAACCCGGTTCGGATCACATGCCTTTGCTACTCTCTCTGTATAAACAGTCCCAGGGCCTTTTGGAGGTGGGTGCTACTGGCCTTTACTTTAAGTTTAAGGAGAGATGGGGACTTGAAAATGGGGTTGTGGAATGTAGATATCCCGGGAAGTAGGAATGCAAGAACTCCAGATTATGGGTGAGCACCATGATAGTCAAAGCCTTCGATGGGGCGAGAAGGGAAAATTATGGGCACTATAGAATTGCCCCTGCACTTTCAACGTTGCTCTACAAGTCATGGACATCAAACCGGCTTATTCTAAAACTTTCCAAGGCCCGCCTCACGGTATTCAAGTTGAGAGAGATAAATTGAACAAGTATGGTCGCCCCCTATTGGGCTGTACTATTAAACCAAAACTGGGCTTATCCGCTAAGAATTATGGTAGAGCTGTTTATGAATGTCTCCGTGGTGGACTTAATTTTACCAAAGATGATGAAAACGTGAACTCCCAACCATTTATGCGTTGGAGAGACCGTTTCTTATTTTGTGCCGAAGCAATTTAAAAAGCACAGGCCGAAACAGGGGAAATCTAAGGGCATTATTTGAATGCTACCGCGGGTACATGCGAAGAAATGATCAAAAGGGCTTTATTTGCCAGAGAATTGGGAGTTCCTATCATAATGCACGACTACTTAACAGGGGGATTCACCACTAATACTAGCTTGGCTCATTATTGCCGAGATAATGGTTTACTTCTTCACATCCATCGCGCAATGCATGCAGTTATTGATAGACAGAGGAATCATGGTATACACTTTCGTGTACTAGCTAAAGCGTTACGTCTGTCTGGTGGAGATCATATTCACTCAGGTACCGTAGTAGGTAAACTTGAAGGGGAAAGAGAGATCACTTTGGGCTTTGTTGATTTACTGCGTGATGATTTTCTTGAAAAAGATCGAAGCCATGGTATTTATTTCACTCAAGATTGGGTCTCTCTCATGAGCTTATACTCTTAAAAAGATTAGAACCGGCAAGTTTCCACATTCTGCACAAAAAACTACCAAATTATAAACCAAGCCTAAACCACAGACAAAACCTTCTACCCCAAAAATATCCTCTTCTTCCACGGATTCTATGGATAGCAAACCTTCTTCCCAAATGATGAGTAAAAATCCTTTGTCCCAGCTTCTCCAGCAAGTTGCCAAAGTCCAACTTCCCCGAGTTGACTCTGTAAAAGAACAATCAGATTCTGATTCTACTTCACACTCCGATTCTGGTTCAGCTTTCAGCTCCGATCTTAGTAAAAATTTTTTTATCCTCCTCAGTTTATGTATAGGCGTGAGCCTACTTCCTCTCAACAAGCTTCTAACCAGCAAACTGAAGTACCTGAAGATGATACAATGGATCAAGGTTTTTTTTAATCCTGTAGAGGACGATGAAACATAATCTTGGAGCTTTTATTAAGCACCTCCAGCTCATGTTCCAGCTCCCCCGGCTCTATGAGCTCCTTGGTTCACTTTTTTTTATATTCTTTCGGAGAGATAGACTGCAAGAATTCCATGCGTGGATGGAACTCCAAACGACCAAACCAAATGCTACTCATTCGTCGCGGCAGTCCTTCTAGAGTTTGCAGCCAGATTTTTTTAAGACTTAGAGATTGGTTTGTTCGTCTTGGTGATGCTAGACAACTTAAGTTTTATGAAGCAGACTCTTTTGCTCAAATTCTTACCGGTTGATTGAGTAGCATTTTAGGAAGCCGTGATAAGCATCTCTATGTGAGGCCGGCGATATGGATGAAATGTATCCCCGTTCGTGGTTAGGAATCAAGCCAAGTGCTACTTTCAGGCTTTACTTACATAATTACCGGCTGTTAGTCATCGCTCTGTGAAGGAGTGGGCGAATAAACATCCGGCAAAGGCACAGCTAGCGCACGGGAGGTGACACCAACCACACTCCTGAATAGGCGCACTCTCGTCGATCCACCACAAAGGAAGGAAAGAAAGGGGGTCCACCAGCGGATTTTCCACGTGCAAATCGAGATGCGGTCCGGTTCGAACATATCCTCTTTCATATCCATATCTCGCAGATCAAGATTCTTCGATTACATACCTATCGGCAGTAGGAGATCCTGTTCCTACTCGAGAGCTTGTAGTTGCGGATCCTACTTATCTCTAGGGTGGAGTTGATCCCACGTACGCAGAGCGTTAGAGTCGATTCCCTAAGTAAATTACCCTGTTAAAGAACCGCCCCATCAGTTTCAACTCTTTATCCAGTCGATGAAGATCCCGAAACGGAGTCCCTAGTTCACAAGCCTGTTCCATAGCTAGCCCGGGGTGAACATAGCGAACTTAAACTTCTGTGTCATATCGCTTGGAAACCTTAAACTTCAACCTATAAGCTAGAAGAAAGCTTTGACTTCGAATTCTATTATTTAAAGTTGATGGTCATTCTTGCAACCTATTTTCCTTCTCTTGGTAAAGACCTAGAAAGTTATAAAAGAAACCTTTTTCTTATATTAAGATAGCACTCATCGCATCTCGAAAGAGGCTACGCCCCTCCTTGCCTAAGAGTTCTTGTTTTAAGTGAACTTGACGCAAAAGTCCCTCCTTGCCTAGGAGCTCTTGGCATTTTTTCAGGAATTGAATCAATAGGAGAAGGGAAAAATGGCACAGAGGGAAGATCAGTCTTAGTTGAATAAAGGCAGCATTCTTATTTGGTAAGTGTTCCGGCTGTTGATTTAATTTAAATAGGTTGGGATTAACATCTCATATGCGAGATCTCTGTTAACAGCGACTGCCTGGGAGCAGCTTCACCGAAAGTCTGCTAACCGCTGCTAAAAAGCTAGTGACCCGTAATCCGATGCTACCACCAGACTGGCCAGTATACTATAGAATTAAGTTCACTGAACCCGAAACCACGCCCCACCATCTACACGAGAGGCTATTTGTCTACTTATTGCATTAGTCACGTCTATTTGTGCTAGTTCCCTTTGCTTTGCACCCACCTCGTTCGACGTGAAGCCCTTGTGACCGGAACACCTGTATCTGGGCCTAATTAATCTCCTTGTTTTCGCTAGGGGGTCGATTAATCTAATTCAAATGGCCTCACCAACAGCACTTTCAGAAGCATCCCCTCTCGTGATTCACCGGACTTCGTAGCTTGGTCCTTTTCCTTTATTCTTAGCTTTGTTATCGAGTTCTCCCTTCTCCCTCTCCTTTCACTCGAGTATATTCTAACCTTCGACAGTATGCCATTCTCTTTCATAGAGTACGAATTGGAAGACAAAACCTAAGGGCGGTTGAGAGGGGCATTAAATGAAACAACAATGAGCAATCCTAAAAAGAAAGTGGATTGATCGCCTTTCACTCGAAGTAAAGCGGGTTTCAACGGTCAAGAATGAGAGAAGTAGGTGCAATGATCTTCTCTTTCCCGCAAACTTATTGACCGAGTTTGAAAGAAGGACCAGTGGTGGGACGAATCCGCCTTCACTTGCCCCCTACGGACTCCACTTCCTATCTCTCTGAAAGACAAACCAACGACGGAAAAGGAAGACCGATTGGCGATTCCTCGAGTAGCCTCCTCCACGAAAGGCATTCCAGCAGATATTTTATCCAGGCTCGTTCCCGGATGAATCTGCTCGTCAATTGTCTACTTTCTGAGCCGGACACGGCCCCTGGGAAAGAATCTCGTGTCGTTGTTTTCTTTCTTCTGCGGGCTGAATCGATCATCAGAAGAAGAATTTCTCTCACTTCGGAAAGATTTTCGCAGGAATCGGAATCCACTTGCCGACGAACCCTTTTTTCCCCGGATTCTTTTCGGATTTTCGTCCTCAAAATAGAAAGTCTCCCCAGAGAAAGAGTTTAGCCGAGAGATTCAATCACTCTTCTTTAGTGACTTCTGGCTTTACTTCTTTCACCAGAACCGGTCGAGAAGATAGAAGTGCGGGTCGAGCGAAATTCCGATTGCACTATCATCGTTGAAAGAAAAGGGTGTGGGCTCCGACTCGTGACAATGGGTAGACTGAAGAGCTGCGCTTTACAACCACAAGAAAAAGCTATTTTACCCAATTCACCCTTCCTAACCCTCAGCCTCATTCTCTCCGGATACCCGCGAGCCGAATAACCTAAGCCTAATTCACCCCGGCTAACCAGCAGCAGAATGAACTCTGGATAACCGCCCTAAGAATACCCTAAGCAGGATTCTCTAAGCCGAATACCCGTCAATTCACTCCTAAGCCTCATTCGTGGCTGGCTAGTCTATCTTCTAAACCTCCCTTATGCTTGGATATCTTCACTACGCTTTATGAGCTTCATAGCTTGCGACGAATAGGAACCTATGATTGAGACATCCCATTGACTATGTTGACTTCTTCCTTCTGTTATACTCTATATAAATTGTTGTAGGAACATCTTATTCTCTTATCTAACTGCGTCATATAGTTTGTTTATAGGACACTTTCTGAGATCTTCTTAGGTCCTGGAGGAAACTTCTTCGAGATGCATTTGGCAGACCACGATAACAATGTTGAATGGTATGCGTCAGTGTACACAGGACAGATCCTGACTCCTAACACATTCGTTCGAGACTTACTTCGTACCTCTCCTTTTAGGCGAGCTACTTCGTACCTAACACGGAGACTCGGGGGATAGAACCTAACCCAGCCCGGGATAAAGAACCCAAGCCTCGGGATATAGATCAACACACTACGCCTCGGGTTATAGATCAACAGACTACACACCGGGATATAGAACCAAACCCTATCGGTCGAGTGGTTTTCTCACCTCTATTATGGATCTCCCTCTCCTTTCAGTCGAGTATATTCTAAACCTTCGGTCTCATATATTCTAACCTACCCCTACCACTCCCCTTTCTTATGGATATCTCCCGTCTGGGGTTTCTCGTAAGAGGTACCATAGGTTGTATCGTTGAGAGAATGTCCTTGCTATCTCCTATATTTCGTGCTCACGATTGAACTACATTGTCTAATCATCGATTGAAGAAAAAGGCAGGAGCAGATACTCACTCATGTATAGGGGCCTAAGGTATCAGGACGAAGGTGCACATGCAATCTTCTCTTTTATCAAAGAAAGGCGGATGTCTCTTTAACACCAAATATCGAGTGGGATTCATCTTAACGTTTTTCGTATTTCACAATTTCCATCATTGTTAATGAACATGGAAATTTCATTTTGAATGAAAATGGATCCCATACGAACATGGATAGGATCTTCTCCACCCCTAACAGTAGTGGTAAAGAGAGGACTCTCTAAACTGCATTTATGATCACCAGGTTCTACGACAGGTGGCCGCCATAATTCGCATTCTTTGCTAATTCGAATCAATTCTTTTTTAATTCCTTCATCCAAATCCATTTTATCCCTATATATGGGATATAAGATTTCGTCATGACATCTTGCATACTGCAAGTCTGGCAATTCCTTTTCAATCTTTCGATCTACATAGTCGAGATATAGATCGAATAGAATATCTGATAGATAAGGGATAGAAGGAATCCTATTCTTATAAGTTAACTTAACGTCGGCATGCCCATAAAGAACGGGCATGTTGCAAGCATCACTTAGCAAATTCATTAAGTCTTCATCATACTTCATAATAGGGCGTACTTTTTCTATAAGTCGGGCCCTAGAGAAGTTATTCTTAAAATGAGTAAAAGAGAGTTTGCAAAGACCTTCCAAATTCTTCCACCCTAGAATGGTATCTCGACAATGTGAACATGAATTATGAGGTTGATAGCTCAGATAGCAAGAGCTAGATAAATAGGAATATTTCACCAACTCTGTTTTCAAGATCTGCTCAAGAGCACCAAGGACGACATCGTCCACTTGAACTGTTGTATCGGTTTCTATACCATGAATAGGGTGGTCAAACCCACTCACAGCTTGTAGTGGTGAAAACCTGAAAGTTCGTGATAGAAGGGAATCTTTTAGTGATTGAATATCCTCATATTCAAGATCATAGTCTAGATATTGTAATAATCTGTAAGCAGTTAAGTCGATTTCATTTACTAATTTATGAATATAAGGAATTCTACTGAATTCATCACCCGTCCTACCATAAGCGTAGGATCTATACGTTTGTTTTTTATATTATATGCCCTTTAAAAAAAAAAAATTACCTCAAGCTGTGGTAACTTCTAGATTGTATCCCCTTTTTTGGAGACAATTTCAGCATGAAATGAATAAGGAGAATCGGAGACCAACATTCAATTCGAGATTATCCTGCGGTACCAATCCGATGCGATGAGGAGACAGACGGCGGCATCACTTGTATCCTCTACGGAAGAAGTTCCCCTTAAATTTCTACGGGAATTAATCCCAGGGCTTCTTACCTTTCGGGTTTTAGGCAAAATCCGCATTTGATTAAAGAATGTCAAGTACCTATTCTCTTTCTTTTATAGAACACAGCGCTCGCTTACACTTGAGCACACTCCTATGCTTGTTGGCCAGACTTCTTCCGTTATGTCCTGCGGTCGTTTGGTTCAGGTACCTTAGACCGGCCTCTGTAGCCTCTTTTCAGCAGCTGACAGAATATATCTGGAATCATTACGCCTTTCATGTTTCATGTGCAGAAGCCTACCAGACTTAGTGATTTCATCAAAATGATGCACGTCGAGGGCCAGGCCTTCTTGGATGACATGGCCAGCAGGTGGAAGCTTACCTCCAACCTAATTATTTCCCATTTCCCTGCTTGAGGTTTATACTTTTAGGTTTTTTCTGACTTCCGTCATAAGCTTTAGGACTCCTTCAGCTAGGTTATACAAAAAGGTAGGCTTTACTTCCATATTGGTCGATTTAGCCACTAAAATACCTCAGTAATTAGGATTTACCGTTCCTGCGTAGCTTCTGGGATTTTTTTTCCGTCTGCTTGTGGGATAAGGCCTCTCTCTTGGGTTTAACTACCGGTTGGGTTAAGTCAATGGACTCAACCAATCCATTTGAGTTGTCTATGGTAACTTGATCGTCTATGTACATTGAACCCTTGTTTTCGAAAATCTCTTAAGAGAAGAAAACTGCTAGCAGAGGGTGTAGAAGTGTCATACCTTCGTGGATTGATCGACTTCCGTGTACTGATTCTCATCGAGATTGTGTTTGTGTTCAGCGAATGTTTGAATGTTCGTTCCGCCAACAGATTTCTTTTTTTAGGACAGGAAATAGGTAATGCGTAAGTGGAAGGGCTTACCCCCTAAGAATGAATGATTTACGCGCTCTCTAAAGCTGCTCCTATTCAAGACGGTGAACTCTGCTCGTGCTCAATTACATCGAGCCTCGCCTACTACTAGAAGGGATGTCGCATATCAGCTCTTATTGTCGCAGGTAAGCTGTTTACCTATTTAGCAATGAAGGAATTTCTGGTGAAGATGTCCCAGATCTCTGCTATCACTGGAATCGTTTGCTGTTGGTATGCAGTATTATTAAGCGCCCGGATAACGACGGAGCCATGCTCTATTTTATTCCCTCCCCCTCTATCGCTGCCTATCTAAGTTAAGGCTTTAACGGCGCTTCCATTTTATGACGGTTCCGAAAGTGCTTATTCCCCCTTGAGGGAGACTGTATTCAATACAAGAGGATCAGACTTGAACACTCGACCCTTCTTCCCGGTAGTCTCAATAGGATAGACTGATACCTTCTTCAAGGAATCAAGGAGGTTTAGCCGTCATTCTCTTTGTCACAGATCCGGATGCTATTCCAAGCGAATGAAGAAGGCCTTAGGTAATAGAACAAAACAAGCAGCTATCAGTTAACGTAGACGACCGAAAGACAGCCTTTCTTGATTGAATAAAGTAATCCTACTGGTCACGGATGGTCTAACTAAAGAACATTGTATCGGAGCTCATCTGCTTGCGCAGGAGATCATTAGGTTAGTAAAACGCTCTGGACACTTACACACAGCGCTCTATTTTAAGCTGTGTGTAAGTGTTGGTGGCGGGAAGGAACTGTAATGATGACCCTAAAGAGCGAGTGGCTATCGGCTTTTCTTCGTGGAAAGTATGGAACTCTATCCTATCCCTACGGCAGACAGCCTCTGATTCTCGTTCCATTCCTACCTTAGCATTCGACAGGCCAGCTTGTATGCCGATTTGACCGTGTAATGCCCATGTTGCTAAAAATGCCAAATCAAACGATCTGGAGGGAGTCGAAGACTTATGGGAATAGCTAAGACTTGCTGAGAAGACGGATTGCCACTTCCTCCATCTTAGCCTAAACCAACCTTCGCCTCCTATTTATTTTTTCAAAACCTTCTTGGCCAACTTTGGTTCAACGGCTTAGAACGACAATTCCACTAACTTAAAGTGGTGGAAGGTAGGCTTAGAACTAACGCCAAGTAGCAGGCGAACGACAAGAAGGAGATATCTAATGGTTGACCTCAAAGTCCTATGCCTCAGCTCATTCCAGAAAGCCGTGCAAGACGCGGCTAAGCGCATTCGGAGCTAAGGTTGGAGAATCTCTTCTTCCAGCCGCAACACCTTTTCCAAACAGTCGAGTGAAAACAAAAGTCTTTCCCTTCTCCCATCGGCCTATCCCCTGGCTCTTCCACCGTCTATAAATAGCTGGTAATTTCCCGCTGGCTTTGGATAATAACTTTTCCTTCCACCAGAAAAAATTGGGAAAACTAGCAAGAAAAGGCCCCTTACTATATAGATAGGGCGTCCGTGAGAGGTACGTAGTCGCTCTTTCGAAGTGGCCTATCTCTCCTCTCCCTATTGGTCGAGCTCTTTCTGAACCCTATTGGTCGAGTATATTCTAAACCTCTCCTTTCGGTCGAATTTAAACCTACGAAGTCTCTCCCAGAAAGGGTGAGGAAAGCTTTTTTTTTTTTTCAAATGAAATTGAACGCGGGCAACAATGCACTTCTCTCTCGATATTTCTACCCATATATTGGGGTACCTACTATAATTGCCTTAGGGCAAGCATAACATACATATGCAGGTTTAGTTCAAAAACATAGTTTCGATAAGCAAATCAATTAAATGTAGTTCCTTAGAAATCCCACTCCCAAGCTTGCAACCAGACCTGAAGGAAGCAAAGCCCACTATTACTACCCTAAAAGCCCTCCTCTCCCGCGCCTATTGCGATTGATAGCTTTTCCTTTCCCGCTGGTTGACTTGTGTTGGTTTCCCACGGGGTTCAAAAGAGATTACAGTGCCTGCCCCTTCCAATTTTAAATACCCTGATTCTTATTATTACCAAAAGAATCTAACCGAACCTACTTTGTCTTAAGAACCTACCCTTTTTCTAAATCATTTAAGAACGAAGACTTAACCAATCGCTTGTAGGCGGCGAAGGGCAGGTTAACACTCTTCCCTTTGACCCTGCGCATAATTAAATAGAAAATTTTGGACTTCCATGGTCATCCTATATTGCGAATGAGTCTTGACAATCTCCTATTGTAGTATCAAAATGAGTATGACTTTACTTTGAAGTTTCACCCTCTTTCAACGGTATGACAACCTTCCCAATCACTCGGTTCAATCCTTACCGGAGGACTCCGCTCGTAGGATCGAAAGACCCTCAATTCTGGATCGGTCGAGCATATTTTCATTCCTCTCCCAACTTCATGCTTTCTAAGCGCGGAATGGGTTACAGATAAGGCAAGCACAAGAACTCCTAAATCAAAAAGCGAATCCGAGCAATATACACAACCTCAAGTGACGATGGTATGGGTGCCATCGAAGGTAGATTGGGCGCCGGGGCCCTGGATGCTTTATATTCATCCGTCATAGTAGCCGGAGGACCGTCGAATAGGGCCCCCGGTTTTTTCTATGGACCTGAGAGGGGGTGGTAATCCACATAGGAACGATAGAAGACTCTATCCAATCTATGTGGCGAAATCTATTTGTGGTGGAGCAAACCCAATTTTCTTTTTTAATATTTATTTGCTTCGATACAAAAGATCGCCCCCGAAGTAAGGTATGGTGGGTGCCAGCAACTTTCACTTTCTATTATAGGAGTAGGGGCTGAGGCTATGAAGGCTTTCCAACTTGCTTCAATTAGGGAAAAACTATGAAGCATTTTAGAGTATTCTATTCCGTTTTTCAGCTGGATCCGGGCCTTGCTATTCTTCGGTCTGAAAAAACTTAATTTAGTAGACAGAGAGGGGCTTTTTTCGAAAGGCTATAAACGTATACGTATTTAGATAGATAGAGTGTGCGTGCGGGGTGTAGGTGTACCACTTACGAGAAAGAACCCCAAGTAAGTAGTTCGTCAGTCCTTCCTCCGACGCCTTAAGTTCATTTTTCTTCATTTCATCATCTTTGTTGTGTTGTTCCGCCCCAAGCCCTCCTCCCTCTACTTAAGTAAAAAAAAAAAAAGAAGAATGCTGCTTTTTTTTTTACTTTTGAACAAAGAGGCAAACACCTGAATAATGATAAATTTTTTCCTTTTGATTTGAGTCCATAATGACTGGCAGGTTTCATTAATGAAAAGAAAAGCGGAGGCCCGCCATCTGCTAGCATTGTGGTTTGGAATCGATTCTTTATCAATGGCCCACCCTTTCTTTGAACCTTGTCAATGATCGAACTTAAAGATATGAACTGAGTGCCATTTGATGAGTAACTGAGAACAAGGGAGAGGGATATAGAAAGGATGAAGTAATGAAAGAGGAAGTCATTGCTAGTAGTAACGACTTGTTACGATCCATTGGTTCATATAGAATCCATGTCCTAGGTGTATCAAAAAACATTCTTTTCGCTAAGCGTATATAATAAAATAGAGTGAAAGAGTCCATCCCGAAACCAAGCGGGTACTAACTAACAGCTGAGTCCTCTCCGAACCGCAGGAGATAGTTGCCCATCATACGGCTCACCAACTTCACTTGCCTCTATGGGAGGCTCGCTCCGGGCAGGTTCGGATCACTTACAATACACAGCTCTACGAAGGAAGGGGTTGGGTTAGGAACGTTTTCAATATGATTTTTTCCCGTATTTGTTCTATGATAAATATGAGTCTGTTTTGTCCACTTTCTCCAATCCCCCTCTATAAAAAAAAAAGCAAGGCGAGCTTGCTTTCTTATTCCCGTGTTCGATCTCTTCCATCTCTGCCTCGCTCCTTGTCACCTATGTTGAAGAAAGGTTTGGAACCCTGTAGAGAATGAAGAGGGGCCAAGGATCTTCCTCTCAACAGTGCTTCTTGAGGCTCCACTCCCCCCCCTGAATAAGTAAGGCCTCCTTAGAAGATGGGGATAAGGAATAAGGATTGAAGCCCTTTAGACTGGGCAGGGGTTAGCTCTGTAAATGTGTAGAGCCAAGTGTAGTGTGGTGTAGTAGTAGGCACTTCTAGGCCCCTTCCCGGCTACTGGATCACTCCAGTGCTATGGGTACTACGGACCCTCTGCCATCCATTGCAGCAGAGCCGTTTCATGAGCGGGGGGGGGCTAAGCGCAGTTCTTTGAATCAAACGTTGAATGAAATCAATTATTTTTTCTAAATAAAAATTGATTTCTAGTTAAGTAGCGTAGCAAGAAGCCCCAAATCCTTGATTTGACCAGGAAAGACTGCACTGCTTTGGGCCCAGGAAGCGAAGGGAATGAGCTCGGCTGCTTCTCCTCCACACTTATCTCCGTGCCCGTTCCGCATGCGCTTCGCGCGCCATTGGCGCTTTGTTCTCCTCTTATTCTTCATTGGACGGTTCGGATGGACTTCGCCGTTCTTTCCCAACTAAAATAGAAAAGGTATTTTCAACTCGAGATGTCGATTCGTTTTCCGCCCCCAATGAGATGGGGAATTTGTAACCCCCTATTTAGACTTTTGCGCCTTTCCTCTTTCTGAATCGAGGCCCGGCTCGCGTCGTTCCAACAACCGGCGGGGAGCACCTCAGTATACGATCGCGCGCAGTAACTGGGAGTCCTTTTACACCTAAGGCCAACTTAAATTTACCAAACCAAGGTTCATCTCGCGTAGTGATTGTGGACTCGTACAAAGATATTGAGTAGACGGTTGATGTATCAGACTCTACCCTATCTTTCGTAGCATGCATTCCCATCCGTGTCGCAACTGATTCGGTAAGCTACGTGTCCGGTGCACGGAGAACTTCGGTACCCAAAACTTACTTACTCGTGGCAACCTTCCGGCCGCCCAACGACCTATAACGCTAGTCACTATTCCCACTGGGGCTAGGAAGTAAGCCCCACAACCCAAAGCGGCGAAGAACAAATAAAATTTGCTACAAAAGCCGGCTAACGGGGGTATTCCTGCGTATGAGAACATAGTAATGGAGAAGGTAATAGCCGAAATAGGATTCGTTTTGGCTAGAGCGCCTAAATCCGCTATATATTTGACACGGGTTTGCCGTAATGCTAAAACTATGGCGAATGCATCTATCGTCATTAATGCATAAATAAAGAGACCAATTAGTAGTGATTGAATTCCTTCTATAGTTCCACATGAGAAACCAGTACGAATATAACCTACATGTCCAATTGAACTATGAGCTAGAGGTCTTTTTACTTTCGTTTGGGCCATGGCGGCCAGTGCTCCTAAGATCATAGAAGCAATGCTGCAAAAAAAGAAGATTTTTTGCAATGTTGCTCCATAGGAACCATAAATAGAAACACGTGAAATATTAGCAGAAATAGAAATTTTAGGTGCAATAGAAAGGAATGCAGTAACCGGGGTGGGTGAACCCTCATAGATATCAGGTGCCCACATATATAGAGTCAAAAGAGATATGGAGTCCGAGGGGAAGGGGGTTTTTCTTCGGGGCTCGAGAGATGGAATAGATAGGGCCCCACAACTTTTGAATTTTTCGCGGAGGAATTCACACGAAAGGGAACGAGGAATTTTCAACGAAAAAAGTGCTCTCTGAACCGAACGTGAAAGTTGTTTTCCATCAGACGGCTGTTCCCGTAACTCCACTCGCGACTTGGATTATATATCCAAAAAGGTCCGCTCTCGGCCATTCTACACGCTGCCTAGCGGAGGCGTGGTTATCTGAAGTGGATTCTATCTTTTATAGTAGATGCCGAACCTGCTGCCCCATTGACTAAGAAGGGGGCGGGCACAGCAGCTACATGGACCCCTTCCTTTCTGTTGTTGCCAGCGCTTTCCGGGGCCGAGCCAGAATTATCCCTAAAAAAGGCCCGAAGGCTGCTATCCCAATAGGCCAGCGGGCGGAACGAGGAGAGGGTACGGCAATCATACCAACCACCGCGGTCGAAAAAGCGTGTTCCCTTCAGATAACACGCACCGTAGACCATCCTTGGCCTTCTTCGTTTTCGATGAAAAAAAAAATATCGATCTCCGAAAGCGTTTTCCTTCCCCCGCCGCGTCTCCCCTCCTTCGTCGAGCCTTTCCTTTAATGGTTGGGGGAAGCATTCCCTTATCTGAACTTGGCGGGCATTCTTTCCAGCCTTATTCAAATAAATAGGGGGGTGTTGTTTGGTTTGAACATAGGCTCAAACATGATTTGAAGATCCTAGCTACGCCATGCGTTCAATACAAAATCTTGAAAGCTGCAGGGATGACAAAAAGAGGGTTTCCTGTGTTGCACTGAAAAAAGAAGGACCTAAGAGAGTTTTATGTTCCTCCCGCGCCCCTTGTAGTCTAAGGGAAAGAAAGCGCCCGGCCCGCGTTAGAGGGGAAGATTAGCAAAACGAGAAAAGACAGAGGGAGGGGGAGCAGCATCTTATTCTTTTCGCGAGAACTTCCAGATAAGAAAAGCATTCGGAACGGGCTCCGCGTTCATTTCGTTGGCAGAAAGGATCTAATCCATTTTTGGCACCCCCAAAAAAAGTCTTGATACTTGATTCATAGATAGAAGAAATGATAGATAGAAAAAAGATAGATGAACGAGATCTCTTTTTTTTTGTCGAAAAACAAAGAGGAATAGAAAGACCTTTCGATGTCTATGTATCCTTTTTTTTCATCTTCCGATTCTTTTTTCTATCGTTATATCTGCTCTCTCTAAAAAAATGGAGAGAGAAAGAGCAGACTTGTTCCAACCCTATATCGAACATCAATTCCTATCTATTGATAGGAAGATCTTCGTCAAATACCCGACTTTCCCTTTTTTTTAGGAATTCTTCATATCCAACCAAGGCAGGGGCAGCTTACCACAAGGACCCCACCCCATACGACTACTTGGGGGGGCGGGCGGGCTGTTCGCCTTTTGAATCAAAGTAAGTAGTAGGGGCTTCATAGCTACTTTGCATTCTAAAGGAAACCGAAGAACATGTATCATGTCAATAGGAGCCCTACTTCCCCCTTTGCGACCTCATCACGTCAATTCAAGCGCAAACCTATTTATTTCTTAGTCACCGAGCGGAGCGCACCTTTGGTACTTCAGGAGAGGCTGCTGGTGGAGCCGGAGAGTCGAAAGGGTCGCCTTCGGAAGCGTTCGCCGCAAAGCGTCACTCCTTCCTTTTTTTTTATGTCGTGACGCTGACTTTTTCCAATCCATAAACCCCGAAACGAAACTAAGTTCGTTCCCTTTCGTCAAGTAGGTAAAGTAGGCATATGAACCACTTTTGCTTTGCCTGTCACTCTATTGGAACAAAGCAAAGAAAGAGGCGGAATGAAGAAAGGGAAGGGGCAAGGGCGGTCTTGCTTGGCGCGAAGGCTGCTGGTTCGGGGGCAGGGTACGGTACTAAAGGTCCTCGGACTTCCAGGCGGTCTTTCTTTTGGGCAGCTGTTCACCGTTGGATCTCGCCAATACAGCCCCCTATAGTTTTCGTTACCGAGATATCTTTTTTTTTCATTGTTCCCAGGGATTTTTTGGGTAATCCGCTCCCATGCTGCAAACAGTAAAATCTGAACTAAACCTTGTCGCTCTTCTTTCTTTCCCCGCGGGCAGGAAGCACACCAGCAGCGTGCGTTGCGTGATTCTACTGTGTTTCTTGCACTTGACTGGGTGGACAGTTGACCGGAAGAGAACTTAGATTCGCCCGGCCAGCAGGCGGGCGGTGTGCTTATCTTGTGTGACAACACTACGGAGCGAGTGGCGCTTCTAGGCGGGCAGCTGTGTGACAACACTACAGAGAAAGCGGCGCTTTCGTGTAACATGCTATGGTCTCAATGCCCTTACGAGGTAGTGATGAGTTTCACGCGCTCTAAGCCTGGCCCGCGCGCGGTTAGGAAGATTGGCCACAATCTGAGCGGTACCACCCACCCTACCGTACCACCTATAGGCGGCCGTCCGTCCTACAGCCGCCCGAAAAGGAACTGCAGTGATCTTGAATAGGAATCCTACAGCGATAAATAGAATCCCCATAAAAATACCACTAGATCGAGCACCAGTGATTTCGTATCCGGTAAAAATCTTGGCTAATTGATCGAAGTGGGTAGCTCCAGTAGACCCATAGATCATGGAACAAATAGGGTGGGTAGGCCACCATACTACACGTATAGACGCGAACCCCCCTCGTTACCGTATGTGCGACTCTCACCGCATACGGCTCGCACAAAGACTCAACAATCCATTCCGAGCCTTTTATTCCACCTCTCCTCTCCAATCCTCGATCAAACTTGCTTGCGTTCCCCAGGCGCTATGAGATGGGGTTCCTTCGCCTATCGTATGTATCGGCTTGGCTTCGTCCAGAACAGAACCAAGGAGGCATTCTGGCGGGCGCGTGTAGGAAGGCCGACCGCTACATAAGTAAAAACAAAAAGACTACGACTACAGGAAGCGAGTCGCTTCTATTCTCGTTGGGATTGGATATAGATGGAGAATCTATAGATCGTAGTAGTTCGCCAACCTCTCTAACTAACATACGATACAATTTAACTTCACGGCACGGCAAAAAGAAAGAGCTTCGCCACCGTTTTTTCTCTAAAGGAGCCTTCCTACGCTGACGAATGCCTCCTTTCTCTTTCTTATCTGAAGTCTACAACAAAAAAGTGGGAGAGGCAGGATTCGAACCTACGTAGAAAAACTTCAACAGATTTACAGTCTGCCGCTTTTGACCACTCGGCCACTCTCCCCTTCCCGGGCCGAGCCCCCTCTCCGGGTTCTAAGAAGGAGGGCTAGCCTTGAATCAATCAAAAAGCTTATATTGATTTGATTGAAGGGAAAAAAGACTATTTATTAGCTTACGTTCCGGGAAAATCGAGTCATTTAGTCAGTTCATAACAATCTCTGTAAAGCAAGGAAGCTTCGTAGACAGCTTTCCCCTCATGTCATGTAGTCGTCGTCCCCAGCCCCCCTTCGCCGCTTCTGGCGAAGCTGCGAGTTCATGAGCAAGTGAATGAACGAGCCATGTTCCTAAAAGGAGTGACCGTCTTTGTTTTCTTCCCTTCCCCTATCCCTTCAAAGCCCATAGGTTGGCCGCGAGCGCTTTACTAATATAATAGAAGAAAGAAGCTCTTCTGCTGAGCGAAGCTGCGAGCCTACTTAAATAGGGCTACAGCAAGCCTTCCCCCTTTGTTTGTTGTGGCTCGCGCCTCGCCGTAGGCACTGAATTGAATGAAATGAGTGGAGATCTTTCTTCCCCCTAAGAATTGAACGAACTAAGTTCACCTATACGAAAAAAAAAAATAATAAACTTACCATTTTATATGTCCCGCGATTCCGCTAGTTTAGAAAGAAAAGAGAAAAACTGGGGTCGCAAGGTCAGAAAAGCGATAACTAGAAATTCTCCTCAAGTAGGATTTGAACCTACGACCAGTCAGTTAACAGCCGACCGCTCTACCACTGAGCTACTGAGGAAGAACTCCCTTCAGGAAGCCGACTCTCGTTCTTTGGACCAACCTATGACCGAACAAAAAAGGGTTCGTAACTTTTTTTCCCATACACCGGGAAAAAAACGTTACGATAGCAAGCAGCAAGCCCCTCCCCGGCTTGAGAGCCTCCATCCAGGACAAAGGGGCGGCGGTCAACCATCCACTCTCGAGATTCATATTGATCAATTGATCTCCGCGTCCTGCCAAAAACAAGGGACTTACCTCTCATCCTAGGAGTTAGCAGGTATGATAGAATCCCCTCTCTGTTTGTCTCTCTGACTTTCTACTACTAAGTAGCACTTCGGCTATTCAATCATAGAATAGATTCCGATCAAGCTGAAAAAGCCCTATATTATTGCAGCTAGCTTCGCTCCTATCCCAAAGGTCGAGCTACTTCGTTCCTCCCCTTCTTTCTTTCTTAAAGTAAAGTTTCTCGCTTGGTGGTGCCCCTCTCGATGATTGTTGACTCAACATTGATTTCGTGCTTGAGTTGGAGGGCCCTACCCCTATCCATCGAGTCAAGTAATTCGCTATCGGAAATTTTGCCGCCGTGTATCTCATGCCATGCTTCTTCTTTCTCCGAATAGGTTCCGTCTGTCAGTCAATCAAAAGGGGGAAGATCCTTTACTTTAGGTTAGGCCGGTCCCGTCATTCACGAAATTCCCCCGTCCATCGATCAATCACGCGAGTACGCATCAAGTCATAGCGAACGAAAAAAGCTCTCGTGCCTAAAAAAAATGTCTATTAATTAATCCCTATTCATTCTTCGGTCAAAGTCTCCACGGCGTTTTAACGCCCCTCTACTGAAAGGTGCACCATGTTGATAGGAATCAAGACCTTATTGTACACGTCCTCGAGGGCAGCATTCATGGCAATCATCACTACTTTATTTTCTCCCGAGGGCGGATGGTATGGCTTTGTTCTTGGTGTTGTTTAATAGATGTCGAGTGCCGCTTTTCCCCGTCCGAGAATCTCCATCTGCTCTAAGTGGGCGAGCTATAATCCTTATGTCAGGTTGGTTGTTCAAAATACTTTCTCTTTAGCCTTTGCATCTTCATCTTTTCGAAAGCCCAGACCTGGATTTTCATTAGTCCTATTTCGCCTCTTCACTTCAATAAAGACCTCTTTCTTTTCTAAAATTTTAGATTGAAAGAGGATAAGCGCTATCCATTCCATTGAGTAAAGGGAGGATTTGCTACAGTGATTCGGGTGGTTGGTGGCCCCTTCGAGAGTTGTGGGTCCTTGCCGCTGCATGAGTGGTAGCTCATGCTCAAAACTCCTCCGGCACGAGTCCTAGTCGTTGTGCTGCGGTCTGTTTCCCTCGCTTGCGCGATTTGCACTTCTGATTGGTTTCATCTATCTCCGACCCTAATGAATCGAGTATGAAGGGGTCAGCCAGTCAATCAGTTCGGGTTCTCGGTCGGTTCCCGTTCGCCTGCCCCCCATAGTCCATTAGTGGGTAGGGTGGTAAACATTTTTTTGAATCCTCTTCTCCCGCAGGAACGAAGTAGCTCGACCAATAGGGTTCAGAGGGACACATTCGTTCGAGTGGCTTCCTCGATTTCGTCTCCGCTTTTGTGGGCGGGAGTGCTTGGTCGCTGGGCTTTCCTTTTCCTCAACCAATTCGGTTGTGTCAGCCCTGGGATTGGTCTAACATTTTGTTATAAGCTAGCTGAACAAAGATGGATTGAAGGTAAGATAGATTTCACTTTTACTGGAATAGGACCTTCGATTGACCATGGGGCGTATTCTAAAAAGTTTATTTTAAGCGTAACGTAAAAAGTTCTCATGTTGCATTTCTTTGGTTTGGAAGTTCCAGTATGTTGTCTGTGGATTTCTAACAAAGGAAAGCACCCTTATGCCATTTGATTAATTAAAGTTCCGTGCTGCTCGCCACTCCCCGAGGCCAAGGACGGGGTCGAACCGTCATTCCAGGATTTGCAGTCCAATACATTTCCATTATGTTACCTAGCCAAACCCGCCCCCGCATATGTATCAAAAGAGGGGTAAGAACAACCGTTTCACTTTGGAACATGAGGTGGCGGAGCGCTCTATATGACCGGCGGCGGGTTACCAGAGCAGAGAGGACAACAGCTTTCTCCCTTGCCTTGCTAAATTTTACCTTTCTAATTGAAAGTAGCAAGCCACTCCACTACTGGTATATAGGCCAGATAGAAGGTTGCTTCCTCTATATGTTCAGGCAAAGAACATATAGAAGCTAGCTTTTTTTTGTCTTGTAAGCAACCATGCCTATATAATCATAATCTTTTTTTGCTTACCAAAGTGGTCTTACTAAAAGTAAGTAAGCAACCAGTTTCGTTCCAAGTGACATGGCTTTTCACTATTCTTTTCCAGAGAAGGTTGCTCATCCAGCCCGGCGGATCCATTGTTTATGCGGCAGTGCGATGCAGCTGAAAAAGCCCTTTTTATATTAGTAGTGGTTGCGGAAAACTCCAAAACTAGGGTTAAAAAAAAAAGCTTACCTTATATTTAATATAATATTCTAGGGCACCCCTACTCCCTAAACTACAAGCTAGCGCGCAACGGCGGAAAAGCCGTTGTTGCTTGCTGCTTGCAAGCTCGAAAATCTCTCTTTCGCCTCTCCTCCCTGTCTCCATTCTGATTGAGATTCGCTTCTTCCTTCGCGCAAGCGCTTGGTTCGCCCCTTGTTGTGTTGCATTTTGTGATCCTCCGCTTCAGTCTACGTTTTTCGGATAGCGGGGATCCGACGTTGATTTCCGATTTAAATGTCAGCTCCAGGTTATACAATATGCTCGACCGAAGTGGCCTATCCCTCTGAACCCTATTGGTCGAGCTCTCTCCTCTCCCTATTGGTCGAATTTAAACCTACGAAGTAGCTCGACCAATCCATAATAGAGGAGGGAAGGGCATCTGGGGAGTCTGGTTAGTTCAGCTATCACTGCTGGAATGGAAGCCCCAGTGTTTGTTCGGCTGTGTACTCCCCGTCCGCGTATCTCACACTCCCCAAGCATATTTCTTTTTTATTTCTATCCATAGGTTGGCTTCGTGCAGATAGATGTTTGCCAGGGGAGTTTGGTGCTCCTTGAGGTATGCCCTTCCGGTGGGTTCTTCTCTTCTCTGTCTTTTCCATCCAGTGCCCGTGCGTCAGAAATTCTTCGTCTTCGATCTTTCTTCGCAACGCAATAAAATAAAGAAGTAAAAAACTTTCTCTCGGCATCTATCTGTTTTTTTTTAAGTCATTGATCTCATATCTATAAGCAGGGGGTCTGCGTTCACTATTAAGCCTACGCCCGTCCATTCCTTGAAAGCTTGATCCCGCCCTTAGACTCGTTACGCTCTTCGACTTCACTCGTTGGCTCCCCGGGCGGAACCCGGTTCGAGAACCTTCTCGCACCTTCACCAAGTCATCGCCAGCACTCAGCTCTTGGTGTCAAAGGGCTTTGACGGCCCCCCTCTATTATGGATCGGTCGAGCATATTTAAACCTATCGGGCGAGCTAGCTATATGACGGTGGGGTAGGCCCCCTACAGTCGAGTGACTTCGTACCTTCTTATTATACGTAATTCTTTCTGTCTGCAGTCGTCCTTGACAAATGAGACTCGGCTAGCTTTGAAGAGAAGACAGATGAAATAGAATAGGAGGTGTGATTGAGGAAAATGAGAAGATCAGCGCCGGTGTCTTTT